>JALBCR010001572.1:0-134694 GCA_030710515.1 Abscondita cerata | reverse complement strand
AATTACGTATTGCTCAAAACTAAGGCTACGCTTTTCTTATTAGCAGCTTTTTTCCAGAGACCTTTAAATGTGCCCGATGTTTCCTGAAGTGATTTCTTGTTCTACATTAATATTAGTGCATTCACCAATTTTTATTGAAACCAGAGATAAAATTCTTTTTTCCCAATTTTATACCCAAAGGCCTTTTGTTCTTTTGTCAAAAAATGTCGAAAAATTTTGTGTTGATTTTTATGATGGAATAAGATGTAAATCAATGCGGTCGAGTACTGTATGACTTACAGTTCCCTTTAAATTAATCAAAACTAAGGCTACGCTTTTCTTATTAGCAGCTTTTTCCGAGACCTTTAAATGTGTCCGATGTTTCCTGAAGTGATTTCCTTATTCTACATTAATATTAGTGCATTCACCAATTTTTATTGAAATCAGAGGTAAAATTCTTTTTCCCGATTTTATACCCAAAGGCCTTTGTTCTTTTGTCAAAAATATCGAAAAATGTTGTGTTGATTTTATGATGGAATACGATGTAAATCAATGCGTCGAGTACTGTATGACTTACAGTTCCCTTAAATTAATCAAAACTAAGGCTACGCTTTTCTTATTAGCAGCTTTTTTCCGAGACCTTTAAATGTGTCCGATGTTTCCCCTGAAGTGATTTCCTTATTCTACACATTAATATTAGTGCATTCACCAATTTTATTGAAACCAGAGATAAAAATTCTTTTTCCCAATTTTATACCCAAAGGCCTTTGTTCT
Source organism: Abscondita cerata (assembly GCA_030710515.1). NCBI lineage: Eukaryota > Metazoa > Arthropoda > Insecta > Coleoptera > Lampyridae > Abscondita > Abscondita cerata. The sequence goes on along the minus strand of JALBCR010001572.1, from coordinate 133,941 downwards.
TTTGTCAAAAAATGTCGAAAATTTTGTGTTGATTTTATGATGGAATAAGATGTAAATCAATGCGTCGAGTACTGTATGACTTACAGTTCCCTTAAATTAATCAAAACTAAGGCTACGCTTTTCTTATTAAAAGCTTTTTCCGAGACCTTTAAATTCCGATGTTTCCCTAACCTTATTCTACACATATATTATGCATTCACCAATTTTTATTGAAATCAGAGAAAAATTCTTTTTCCATTTTATACCCAAAGGCCTTTGTTCTTTTGTCGCATCGTCAAAAATGTTGTGTTGATTTTATGATGGAAATACGATAAATCAATGCGTCGAGTACTGTATGACTTACAGTTCCCTTAAATTAATCAAAACTAAGGCTACGCTTTCTTCTTATTAGCAGCTTTTTTCCGAGACCTTTAAATGTGTCCGATGTTTCCTGAAGTATTTCCTTATTCTACACATTAATATTAGTGCATTCACCAAATTTTTATTGAAATCAGAGGTAAAATTCTTTTGCCCGATTTTATACCCAAAGGCCTTTTTGTTCTTTTTGTCAAAAATATCGAAAAAATGTTGTGTTGGGATTTGTATGATGGAATACGATGTAAAAATCAATGCGTCGAGTACTGTATGACTTACAGTTCCTTAAATTAATCAAAACCTAAGGCTACGCTTTTCTTATTAGCAGCTTTTTTTCGAGACCTTTAAATGTGCCCGATGTTTCCTGAAGTGATTTCCTTATTCTACACATTAATATTAGTGCATTCACCAATTTTTATTGAAACCAGAGATAAAATTCTTTTTCCCAATTTTATACCCAAAGGCCTTTGTTCTTTTGTCAAAAAATGTCGAAAAATTTTGTGTTGATTTTATGATCGGAATAAGATGTAAATCAATGCGTCGAGTACTGTATGACTTACAGTTCCTTAAATTAATCAAAACTAAAGGACCACGCTTTTCTTATTAGCAGCTTTTTTCCGAGACCTTTAAATGTGTCCGATGTTTCCTGAAGTGATTTCCTTATTCTACAAATTAATATTAGTGCATTCACCAATTTTTATTGAAATCAGAGGTAAAATTCTTTTTCCCGATTTTATACCCAAAGGCCTTTGTTCTTTTGTCAAAAATATCGAAAATGTTGTGTTGATTTTATGATGGAATACGATGTAAATCAATGCGTCGAGTACTGTATGACTTACAGTTCCCTTAAATTAATCAAAACTAAGGCTACGCTTTTCTTATTAGCAGCTTTTTTCCGAGACCTTTAAATGTGTCCGATGTTTCCCTGAAGTGATTTCCTTATTCTACACATTAATATTAGTGCATTCACCAATTTTATTGAAACCAGAGATAAAATTCTTTTTCCCAATTTTATACCCAAAGGCCTTTGTTCTTTTGTCAAAAAATGTCGAAAAATTTTGTGTTGATTTTATGATGGAATAAGATGTAAATCAATGCGTCGAGTACTGTATGACTTACAGTTCCCTTAAATTAATCAAAACTAAGGCTACGCTTTTCTTATTAGCAGCTTTTTCCGAGACCTTTAAATGTGTCCGATGTTTCCCTGAAGTGATTTCCTTATTCTACACATTAATATTAGTGCATTCACCAATTTTTATTGAAATCAGAGGTAAAATTCTTTTTTCCCGATTTTATACCCAAAGGCCTTTGTTCTTTTGTCAAAAGATGTCGAAAAAATGTTGTGTTGATTTTATGATGGAATAAGATGTAAATCAATGCGTCGAGTACTGTATGACTTACAGTTCCCTTAAATTAATCAAAACTAAGGCTACGCTTTTCTTATTAGTAGCTTTTTCCGAGACCTTTAAATGTGTCCGATGTTTCCTGAGTGATTTCCTTATTCTACACATTAATATTAGTGCATTCACCAATTTTTATTGAAACCAGAGGTAAAATTCTTTTTTCCCGATTTTATACCCAAAGGCCTTTTGTTCTTTTGTCAAAAATATCAAAAAATTTTGTGTTGATTTTATGATGGAATAAGATGTAAATCAATGCGTCGAGTACTGTATGACTTACAGTTCCCTTAAATTAATCAAAACTAAGGCTACGCTTTTCTATTAGCAGCTTTTCCGAGACCCTTAGTTGTGTCCGATGTTTCCCTGAAGTGATTTCATTCTACACATTAATATTAGTGCATTCACCAATTTTTATTGAAATCTGAGATAAAATTCTTTTTTCCCAATTTTATACCCAAAGGCCTTTGTTCTTTTGTCAAAAAATGTCGAAAATGTTGTGTTGATTTTATGATGGAATACGATGTAAATCAATGCGTCGAGTACTGTATGACTTACAGTTCCCTTAAATTAATCAAAAACTAAGGCTACGCTTTTCTTATTAGCAGCTTTTTCCGAGACCTTTAAATGTGTCCGATGTTTCCCTGAAGTGATTTCTTATTCTGCACATTAATATTAGTGCATTCACCAATTTTTATTGAAACCAGAGGTTAAAATTCTTTTTCCCGATTTTATACCCAAAGGCCTTTGTTCTTTTGTCAAAAAATATCGAAAAATGTTGTGTTGATTTTATGATGGAATAAGATGTAAATCAATGCGTCGAGTACTGTATGACTTACAGTTCCTTAAATTAATCAAAACTAAGGCTACGCTTTTCTTATTAGCAGCTTTTTTCCGAGACCTTTAAATGTGTCCGATGTTTCCCTGAAGTGATTTCCTTATTCTACACATTAATATTAGTGCATTCACCAATTTTTATTGAAATCAGAGGTAAAATTCTTTTTTCCAATTTTATACCCAAAGGCCTTTGTTCTTTTGTCAAAAAATATCGGAAAATTTTGTGTTGATTTTATGATGGAATACGATGTAAATCAATGCGTCGAGTACTGTATGACTTACCGTTCCTTAAATTAATCAAAACTAGGGCTACGCTTTTCTTATTAGCAGCTTTTTTCCGAGACCTTTAAATGTGTCCGATGTTTCCCTGAAGTGATTTCCTTATTCTACACATTAATATTAGTGCATTCACCAATTTTTATTGAAACCAGAGTAAAATTCTTTTTCCCCGATTTTATACCCAAAGGCCTTTGTTCTTTTGTCAAAAGATGTCGAAAATTTTGTGTTGATTTTATGATGGAATAAGATGTAAATCAATGCGTCGAGTACTGTATGACTTACAGTTCCCTTAAATTAATCAAAACTAATAATACGCTTTTCTTATTAGCAGCTTTTTTCCGAGACCTTTAAATGTGTCCGATGTTTCCCTGAAGTGATTTTTATTCTACACATTAATATTAGTGCATTCACCAATTTTTATTGAAATCAGAGGTAAAATTCTTTTTCCCGATTTTATACCCAAAGGCCTTTGTTCTTTTGTCAAAAATATCAAAAAATTTTGTGTTGATTTTATGATGGAATACGATGTAAATCAATGCGTCGAGTACTGTATGACTTACAGTTCCCTTAAATTAATCAAAACTAAGGCTACGCTTTTCTTATTAGCAGCTTTTTTCCGAGACCTTTCATTGTGTCGATGTTTCCCTGAAGTGATTTCCTTATTCTACACATTAATATTAGTGCATTCACCAATTTTTATTGAAACCAGAGATAAAATTCTTTTTCCCGATTTTATACCCAAAGGCCTTTGTTCTTTTGTCAAAAAATGTCAAAAAATTTTGTGTTGATTTTATGATGGAATAAGATGTAAATCAATGCGTCGAGTACTGTATGACTTACAGTTCCCTTAAATTAATCAAAAATAAGGCTATTCGCCTTTTTATTAGCAGCTTTTTCCGAGACCTTTAAATGTGTCCGATGTTTCCCTGAAGTGATTTCCTTATTCACACATTAATATTAGTGCATTCACCAATTTTTATTGAAATCAGAGATAAAATTCTTTTTTCCCAATTTTATACCCAAAAGCCTTTGTTCTTTTGTCAAAAAGTATCGAAAAATTTTGTGTTGATTTTATGATGGAATACGATGTAAATCAATGCGTCGAGTACTGTATGACTTACAGTCCCCTTAAATTAATCAAAACTAAGGCTACGCTTTTCTTATTAGCAGCTTTTTCCGAGACCTTTAAATGTTCCGATGTTTCCCTGAAGTGATTTCCTTATTCTACACATTAATATTAGTGCATTCACCAATTTTTATTGAAATCAGAGGTAAAATTCTTTTTCCCGATTTTATACCCAAAGGCCTTTGTTCTTTTGTCAAAAAAATATCGAAAAAATGTTGTGTTGATTTTATGATGGAATACGATGTAAATCAATGCGTCGGTACTGTATGACTTACAGTTCCTTAAATTAATCAAAACTAAGGCTACGCTTTTCTTATTAGCAGCTTTTTCCGAGACCTTTAAATGTGTCCGATGTTTCTGAAGTGATTTCCTTATTCTACACATTAATATTAGTGCATTCACCAATTTTTATTGAAACCAGAGATAAAATTCTTTTTTCCAATTTTATACCCAAAGGCCTTTGTTCTTTTGTCAAAAAATGCGAAAAATTTTGTGTTGATTTTATGATGGAATAAGATGTAAATCAATGCGTCGAGTACTGTATGACTTACAGTTCCCTTAAATTAATCAAAACTAAGCATACGCTTTTCTTATTAGCAGCTTTTTTCCGAGACCTTTAAATGTGTCCGATGTTTCCCTGAAGTGATTTCCTTATTCTACACATTAATATTAGTGCATTCACCAATTTTTATTGAAATCAGAGGGTAAAATTCTTTTTTCCGATTTTATACCCAAAGGCCTTTGTTCTTTTGTCAAAAAATGTCGAAAAATGTTGTGTTGATTTTATGATGGAATACGATGTAAATCAATGCGTCGAGTACTGTATGACTTACAGTTCCCTTAAATTAATCAAAACTAAGGCTACGCTTTTCTTATTAGCAGCTTTTTCCGAGACCTTTAAATGTGTCCGATGTTTCCCTGAAGTGATTTCCTTATTCTACACATTAATATTAGTGCATTCACCAATTTTATTGAAACCAGAGATGAAATTCTTTTTCCTAATTTTATACCCAAAGGCCTTTGTTCTTTTGTCAAAAAATGTCGAAAAATTTTGTGTTGATTTTATGATGGAATAAGATGTAAATCAATGCGTCGAGTACTGTATGACTTACAGTTCCCTTAAATTAATCAAAACTAAGGCTACGCTTTTCTTATTAGCAGCTTTTTCCGAGACCTTTAAATGTGTCCGATGTTTCCTGAAGTGATTTCCTTATTCTACACATTAATATTAGTGCATTCACCAATTTTATTGAAATCAGAGGTAAAATTCTTTTTCCAGATTTTATACCCAAAAGCCTTTGTTCTTTTGTCAAAAAGTATCGAAAAATGTTGTGTTGATTTTATGATGGAATACGATGTAAATCAATGCGTCGAGTACTGTATGACTTACAGTTCCTTAAATTAATCAAAACTAAGGCTACGCTTTTCTTATTAGCAGCTTTTTTTCCGAGACCTTTAAATGTGTCCGATGTTTCCCTAAGTGATTTCCTTATTCTACACATTAATATTAGTGCATTCACCAATTTTATTGAAAACAGAGGTAAAATTCTTTTTCCCGATTTTATACCCAAAGGCCTTTGTTCTTTTGTCAAAAAATCGAAAAATGTTGTGTTGATTTTATGATGGAATACGATGTAAATCAATGCGTCGAGTACTGTATGACTTACAGTTCCCTTAAATTAATCAAAACTAAGGCTACGCTTTTCTTATTAGCAGCTTTTTCCGAGACCTTTAAATGTTGTCCGATGTTTCCCTGAAGTGATTTCCTTATTCTACACATTAATATTAGTGCATTCACCAATTTTTATTGAAATCAGAGATAAAATTCTTTTTCCCAATTTTATAACCCAAAGGCCTTTGTTCTTTTGTCAAAAATGTCAAAAAATTTTTGTGTTGATTTTATGATGGAATAAGATGTAAATCAATGCGTCGAGTACTGTATGACTTACAGTTCCTTAAATTAATCAAAACTAAGGCTACGCTTTTCTTATTAGCAGCTTTTTTCCGAGACCTTTAAATGTGTCCGATGTTTCCCTGAAGTGATTTCCTTATTCTACACATTAATATTAGTGCATTCACCAATTTTTATTGAAACCAGAGGTAAAATTCTTTTTCCCGATTTTATACTCAAAGGCCTTTGTTCTTTTGTCAAAAAATGTCGAAAAATGTTGTGTTGATTTTATGATGGAATAAGATGTAAATCAATGCGTCGAGTACTGTATGACTTACAGTTCCCTTAAATTAATCAAAACTAAGGCTACGCTTTTCTTATTAGCAGCTTTTTCCGAGACCTTTAAATGTGTCCGATGTTTCCTGAAGTGATTTCCTTATTCTACACATTAATATTAGTGCATTCACCAATTTTTATTGAAATCAGAGATAAAATTCTTTTTCCCGATTTTATACCCAAAGGCCTTTGTTCTTTTGTCAAAAAATGTCGAAAAATGTTGTGTTGATTTTATGATGGAATACGATGTAAATCAATGCGTCGAGTACTGTATGACTTACAGTTCCCTTAAATTAATCAAAACTAAGGCTACGCTTTTCTTATTAGCAGCTTTTTCCGAGACCTTTAAATGTGTCCGATGTTTCCCTGAAGTGATTTCCTTATTCTACACATTAATATTAGTGCATTCACCAATTTTTATTGAAACCAGAGGTAAAATTCTTTTTCCCGATTTTATACCCAAAGGCCTTTGTTCTTTTGTCAAAAAGTATCAAAAAATGTTGTGTTGATTTTATGATGGAATAAGATGTAAATCAATGCGTCGAAGTACTGTATGACTTACAGTTCCCTAAAATTAATCAAAACTAAGGCTACGCTTTTCTTATTAGCAGCTTTTTTTCCGAGACCTTTAAATGTGTCCGATGTTTCCCTGGAGATGTCCTTTATTCTACACATTAATATTAGTGCATTCACCAATTTTTATTGAAATCAGAGATAAAATTCTTTTTCCCCCGATTTTATACCCAAAGGCCTTTGTTCTTTTGTCAAAAAGTATCAAAAATTTTGTGTTGATTTTATGATGGAATACGATGTAAATCAATGCGTCGAGTACTGTATGACTTACAGTTCCTTAAATTAATCAAAACCCCCCCCCCACCCCCACAAACCCCACCCCAGCAAAGGATTAGAGGAAGGCCGGCGAGACGCCAATACAAACTAAGGCTACGCTTTTCTTATTAGCAGCTTTTTCCGAGACCTTTAAATGTGTCCGATGTTTCCCTGAAGTGATTTCCTTATTCTACACATTAATATTAGTGCATTCACCAATTTTTATTGAAATCAGAGGTAAAATTCTTTTTCCCGATTTTATACCCAAAGGCCTTTGTTCTTTTGTCAAAAATATCGAAAAATGTTGTGTTGATTTTATGATGGAATACGATGTAAATCAATGCGTCGAGTACTGTATGACTTACAGTTCCCTTAAATTAATCAAAACTAAGGCTACGCTTTTCTTATTAGCAGCTTTTCCGAGACCTTTAAATGTGTCCGATGTTTCCCTGAGTGATTTCCTTATTCTACACATTAATATTAGTGCATTCACCAATTTTTATTGAAACCAGAGATAAAATTCTTTTTCCCGATTTTATACCCAAAGGCCTTTGTTCTTTTGTCAAAAAATGTCGAAAAATGTTGTGTTGATTTTATGATGGAATAAGATGTAAATCAATGCATCGAGTACTGTATGACTTACAGTTCCTTAAATTAATCAAAACTAAGGCTACGCTTTTCTTATTAGCAGCTTTTTTCCGAGACCTTTAAATGTGTCCGATGTTTCCTGAAGTGATTTCCTTATTCTACACATTAATATTAGTGCATTCACCAATTTTTATTGAAATCAGAGGTAAAATTCTTTTTCCCGATTTTATACCCAAAGGCCTTTGTTCTTTTGTCAAAAAATATCGAAAAATGTTGTGTTGATTTTATGATGGAATACGATGTAAATCAATGCGTCGAGTACTGTATGACTTACAGTTCCTTAAATTAATCAAAACTAAGGCTACGCTTTTCTTATTAGCAGCTTTTTCCGAGACCTTTAAATGTGTCCGATGTTTCCCTGAAGTGATTTCCTTATTCTACACATTAATATTAGTGCATTCACCAATTTTTATTGAAACCAGAGATAAAATTCTTTTTCCCAATTTTATACCCAAAGGCCTTTGTTCTTTTGTCAAAAAATGTCAAAAAATTTTGTGTTGATTTTTATGATGGAATAAGATGTAAATCAATGCGTCGAGTACTGTATGACTTACAGTTCCCTTAAATTAATCAAAACTAAGGCTACGCTTTTCTTATTAGCAGCTTTTTCCGAGACCTTTAAATGTGTCCGATGTTTCCCTGAAGTGATTTCCTTATTCTACACATTAATATTAGTGCATTCACCAATTTTTATTGAAATCAGAGGTAAAATTCTTTTTCCCGATTTTATACCCAAAGGCCTTTGTTCTTTTTGTCAAAAAATATCGAAAATGTTGTGTTGATTTTATGATGGAATACGATGTAAATCAATGCGTCGAGTACTGTATGACTTACAGTTCCCTTAAATTAATCAAAACTAAGGCTACGCTTTTCTTATTAGCAGCTTTTTCCGAGACCTTTAAATGTGTCCGATGTTTCCCCGAAGTGATTTCCTTATTCTACACATTAATATTAGTGCATTCACCAATTTTTATTGAAATCAGAGATAAAAATTCTTTTTTCCGAATTTTATACCCAAAGGCCTTTGTTCTTTTGTCAAAATGTCGAAAAATTTTGTGTTGATTTTATGATGGAATACGATGTAAATCAATGCGTCGAGTACTGTATGACTTACAGTCCCCTTAAATTAATCAAAACTAAGGCTACGCTTTTCTTATTAGCAGCTTTTTTCCGAGACCTTTAAATGTGTCCGATGTTTCCCTGAAGTGATTTCCTTATTCTACACATTAATATTAGTGCATTCACCAATTTTTATTGAAACCAGAGGTAAAATTCTTTTTCCCGATTTTATACCCAAAGGCCTTTGTTCTTTTGTCAAAAAATATCGAAAAATTTTGTGTTGATTTTATGATGGAATACGATGTAAATCAATGCGTCGAGTACTGTATGACTTACAGTTCCCTTAAATTAATCAAAACTAAGGCTACGCTTTTCTTATTAGCAGCTTTTTTCCGAGACCTTTAAATGTGTCCGATGTTTCCCTGAAGTGATTTCCTTATTCTACACATTAATATTAGTGCATTCACCAATTTTATTGAAACCAGAGATAAAATTCTTTTTCCCAATTTTATACCCAAAGGCCTTTGTTCTTTTGTCAAAAAATGTCAAAAATTTTGTGTTGATTTTATGATGGAATAAGATGTAAATCAATGCGTCGAGTACTGTATGACTTACAGTTCCCTTAAATTAATCAAAACTAAGGCTACGCTTTTCTTATTAGCAGCTTTTTCCGAGACCTTTAAATGTGTCCGATGTTTCCCTGAAGTGATTTCCTTATTCTACACATTAATATTAGTGCATTCACCAATTTTTATTGAAATCAGAGGTAAAATTCTTTTTCCCGATTTTATACCCAAAGGCCTTTGTTCTTTTGTCAAAAATATCGAAAAATGTTGTGTTGATTTTATGATGGAATACGATGTAAATCAATGCGTCGAGTACTGTATGACTTACAGTTCCCTTAAATTAATCAAAACTAAGGCTACGCTTTTCTTATTAGCAGCTTTTTCCGAGACCTTTAAATGTGTCCGATGTTTCCCTGAAGTGATTTCCTTATTCTACACATTAATATTAGTGCATTCACCAATTTTTATTGAAACCAGAGATAAAATTCTTTTTCCCAATTTTATACCCAAAGGCCTTTGTTCTTTTGTCAAAAAATGTCGAAAAATTTTGTGTTGATTTTATGATGGAATAAGATGTAAATCAATGCGTCGAGTACTGTATGACTTACAGTTCCCTTAAATTAATCAAAACTAAGGCTACGCTTTTCTTATTAGCAGCTTTTTCCGAGACCTTTAAATGTGTCCGATGTTTCCCTGAAGTGATTTCCTTATTCTACACATTAATATTAGTGCATTCACCAATTTTTATTGAAATCAGAGGTAAAATTCTTTTTCCCGATTTTATACCCAAAGGCCTTTGTTCTTTTGTCGGAAAATATCGAAAAATGTTGTGTTGATTTTATGATGGAATACGATGTAAATCAATGCGTCGAGTACTGTATGACTTACAGTTCCCTTAAATTAATCAAAACTAAGGCTACGCTTTTCTTATTAGCAGCTTTTTTCCGAGACCTTTAAATGTGTCCGATGTTTCCCTGAAGTGATTTCCTTATTCTACACATTAATATTAGTGCATTCACCAATTTTTATTGAAACCAGAGATAAAATTCTTTTTCCCAATTTTATACCCAAAGGCCTTTGTTCTTTTGTCAAAAAATGTCGAAAAATTTTGTGTTGATTTTATGATGGAATAAGATGTAAATCAATGCGTCGAGTACTGTATGACTTACAGTTCCCTTAAATTAATCAAAACTAAGGCTACGCTTTTCTTATTAGCAGCTTTTTTCCGAGACCTTTAAATGTGTCCGATGTTTCCCTGAAGTGATTTCCTTATTCTACACATTAATATTAGTGCATTCACCAATTTTTATTGAAATCAGAGGTAAAATTCTTTTTCCCGATTTTATACCCAAAGGCCTTTGTTCTTTTGTAAAAAATATCGAAAAATGTTGTGTTGATTTTATGATGGAATACGATGTAAATCAATGCGTCGAGTACTGTATGACTTACAGTTCCCTTAAATTAATCAAAACTAAGGCTACGCTTTTCTTATTAGCAGCTTTTTCCGAGACCTTTAAATGTGTCCGATGTTTCCCTGAAGTGATTTCCTTATTCTACACATTAATATTAGTGCATTCACCAATTTTATTGAAACCAGAGATAAAATTCTTTTTCCCAATTTTATACCCAAAGGCCTTTGTTCTTTTGTCAAAAATGTCGAAAAATTTTGTGTTGATTTTATGATGGAATAAGATGTAAATCAATGCGTCGAGTACTGTATGACTTACAGTTCCCTTAAATTAATCAAAACTAAGGCTACGCTTTTCTTATTAGCAGCTTTTTTCCGAGACCTTTAAATGTGTCCGATGTTTCCCTGAAGTGATTTCCTTATTCTACACATTAATATTAGTGCATTCACCAATTTTTATTGAAATCAGAGATAAAATTCTTTTTTCCCGATTTTATACCCAAAGGCCTTTGTTCTTTTGTCAAAAAATATCGAAAAATGTTGTGTTGATTTTATGATGGAATACGATGTAAATCAATGCGTCGAGTACTGTATGACTTACAGTTCCCTTAAATTAATCAAAACTAAGGCTACGCTTTTCTTATTAGCAGCTTTTTTCCGAGACCTTTAAATGTGTCCGATGTTTCCCTGAAGTGATTTCCTTATTCTACACATTAATATTAGTGCATTCACCAATTTTTATTGAAACCAGAGATAAAATTCTTTTTTCCCAATTTTATACCCAAAGGCCTTTGTTCTTTTGTCAAAAAATGTCGAAAAATTTTGTGTTGATTTTATGATGGAATAAGATGTAAATCAATGCGTCGAGTACTGTATGACTTACAGTTCCCTTAAATTAATCAAAACTAAGGCTACGCTTTTCTTATTAGCAGCTTTTTTCCGAGACCTTTAAATGTGTCCGATGTTTCCCTGAAGTGATTTCCTTATTCTACACATTAATATTAGTGCATTCACCAATTTTTATTGAAATCAGAGGTAAAATTCTTTTTCCCGATTTTATACCCAAAGGCCTTTGTTCTTTTGTCAAAAAATATCGAAAAATGTTGTGTTGATTTTATGATGGAATACGATGTAAATCAATGCGTCGAGTACTGTATGACTTACAGTTCCCTTAAATTAATCAAAACTAAGGCTACGCTTTTCTTATTAGCAGCTTTTTTCCGAGACCTTTAAATGTGTCCGATGTTTCCCTGAAGTGATTTCCTTATTCTACACATTAATATTAGTGCATTCACCAATTTTTATTGAAACCAGAGATAAAATTCTTTTTTCCCAATTTTATACCCAAAGGCCTTTGTTCTTTTGTCAAAAAATGTCGAAAAATTTTGTGTTGATTTTATGATGGAATAAGATGTAAATCAATGCGTCGAGTACTGTATGACTTACAGTTCCCTTAAATTAATCAAAACTAAGGCTACGCTTTTCTTATTAGCAGCTTTTTTCCGAGACCTTTAAATGTGTCCGATGTTTCCCTGAAGTGATTTCCTTATTCTACACATTAATATTAGTGCATTCACCAATTTTTATTGAAATCAGAGATAAAATTCTTTTTCCCGATTTTATACCCAAAGGCCTTTGTTCTTTTGTCAAAAATATCGAAAAATGTTGTGTTGATTTTATGATGGAATACGATGTAAATCAATGCGTCGAGTACTGTATGACTTACAGTTCCCTTAAATTAATCAAAACTAAGGCTACGCTTTTCTTATTAGCAGCTTTTTTCCGAGACCTTTAAATGTGTCCGATGTTTCCCTGAAGTGATTTCCTTATTCTACACATTAATATTAGTGCATTCACCAATTTTTATTGAAACCAGAGATAAAATTCTTTTTTCCCAATTTTATACCCAAAGGCCTTTGTTCTTTTGTCAAAAAATGTCGAAAAATTTTGTGTTGATTTTATGATGGAATAAGATGTAAATCAATGCGTCGAGTACTGTATGACTTACAGTTCCCTTAAATTAATCAAAACTAAGGCTACGCTTTTCTTATTAGCAGCTTTTTTCCGAGACCTTTAAATGTGTCCGATGTTTCCCTGAAGTGATTTCCTTATTCTACACATTAATATTAGTGCATTCACCAATTTTATTGAAACCAGAGATAAAATTCTTTTTTCCCAATTTTATACCCAAAGGCCTTTGTTCTTTTGTCAAAAAATATCGAAAAATGTTGTGTTGATTTTATGATGGAATACGATGTAAATCAATGCGTCGAGTACTGTATGACTTACAGTTCCCTTAAATTAATCAAAACTAAGGCTACGCTTTTCTTATTAGCAGCTTTTTTCCGAGACCTTTAAATGTGTCCGATGTTTCCCTGAAGTGATTTCCTTATTCTACACATTAATATTAGTGCATTCACCAATTTTTATTGAAACCAGAGATAAAATTCTTTTTCCCAATTTTATACCCAAAGGCCTTTGTTCTTTTGTCAAAAAATGTCGAAAAATTTTGTGTTGATTTTATGATGGAATACGATGTAAATCAATGCGTCGAGTACTGTATGACTTACAGTTCCCTTAAATTAATCAAAACTAAGGCTACGCTTTTCTTATTAGCAGCTTTTTTCCGAGACCTTTAAATGTGTCCGATGTTTCCCTGAAGTGATTTCCTTATTCTACACATTAATATTAGTGCATTCACCAATTTTATTGAAACCAGAGATAAAATTCTTTTTCCCAATTTTATACCCAAAGGCCTTTGTTCTTTTGTCAAAAATGTCGAAAAATTTTGTGTTGATTTTATGATGGAATACGATGTAAATCAATGCGTCGAGTACTGTATGACTTACAGTTCCCTTAAATTAATCAAAACTAAGGCTACGCTTTTCTTATTAGCAGCTTTTTTCCGAGACCTTTAAATGTGTCCGATGTTTCCCTGAAGTGATTTCCTTATTCTACACATTAATATTAGTGCATTCACCAATTTTTATTGAAACCAGAGATAAAATTCTTTTTCCCAATTTTATACCCAAAGGCCTTTGTTCTTTTGTCAAAAATGTCGAAAAATTTTGTGTTGATTTTATGATGGAATAAGATGTAAATCAATGCGTCGAGTACTGTATGACTTACAGTTCCCTTAAATTAATCAAAACTAAGGCTACGCTTTTCTTATTAGCAGCTTTTTTCCGAGACCTTTAAATGTGTCCGATGTTTCCCTGAAGTGATTTCCTTATTCTACACATTAATATTAGTGCATTCACCAATTTTTATTGAAACCAGAGATAAAATTCTTTTTCCCAATTTTATACCCAAAGGCCTTTGTTCTTTTGTCAAAAAATGTCGAAAAATTTTGTGTTGATTTTATGATGGAATACGATGTAAATCAATGCGTCGAGTACTGTATGACTTACAGTTCCCTTAAATTAATCAAAACTAAGGCTACGCTTTTCTTATTAGCAGCTTTTTTCCGAGACCTTTAAATGTGTCCGATGTTTCCCTGAAGTGATTTCCTTATTCTACACATTAATATTAGTGCATTCACCAATTTTTATTGAAACCAGAGATAAAATTCTTTTTTCCCAATTTTATACCCAAAGGCCTTTGTTCTTTTGTCAAAAATGTCGAAAAATTTTGTGTTGATTTTATGATGGAATACGATGTAAATCAATGCGTCGAGTACTGTATGACTTACAGTTCCCTTAAATTAATCAAAACTAAGGCTACGCTTTTCTTATTAGCAGCTTTTTTCCGAGACCTTTAAATGTGTCCGATGTTTCCCTGAAGTGATTTCCTTATTCTACACATTAATATTAGTGCATTCACCAATTTTTATTGAAACCAGAGATAAAATTCTTTTTTCCCAATTTTATACCCAAAGGCCTTTGTTCTTTTGTCAAAAAATGTCGAAAAATTTTGTGTTGATTTTATGATGGAATACGATGTAAATCAATGCGTCGAGTACTGTATGACTTACAGTTCCCTTAAATTAATCAAAACTAAGGCTACGCTTTTCTTATTAGCAGCTTTTTTCCGAGACCTTTAAATGTGTCCGATGTTTCCCTGAAGTGATTTCCTTATTCTACACATTAATATTAGTGCATTCACCAATTTTTATTGAAACCAGAGATAAAATTCTTTTTTCCCAATTTTATACCCAAAGGCCTTTGTTCTTTTGTCAAAAAATGTCGAAAAATTTTGTGTTGATTTTATGATGGAATACGATGTAAATCAATGCGTCGAGTACTGTATGACTTACAGTTCCCTTAAATTAATCAAAACTAAGGCTACGCTTTTCTTATTAGCAGCTTTTTTCCGAGACCTTTAAATGTGTCCGATGTTTCCCTGAAGTGATTTCCTTATTCTACACATTAATATTAGTGCATTCACCAATTTTTATTGAAATCAGAGGTAAAATTCTTTTTCCCGATTTTATACCCAAAGGCCTTTGTTCTTTTGTCAAAAATATCGAAAAATGTTGTGTTGATTTTATGATGGAATACGATGTAAATCAATGCGTCGAGTACTGTATGACTTACAGTTCCCTTAAATTAATCAAAACTAAGGCTACGCTTTTCTTATTAGCAGCTTTTTTCCGAGACCTTTAAATGTGTCCGATGTTTCCCTGAAGTGATTTCCTTATTCTACACATTAATATTAGTGCATTCACCAATTTTTATTGAAACCAGAGATAAAATTCTTTTTTCCCAATTTTATACCCAAAGGCCTTTGTTCTTTTGTCAAAAAATGTCGAAAAATTTTGTGTTGATTTTATGATGGAATAAGATGTAAATCAATGCGTCGAGTACTGTATGACTTACAGTTCCCTTAAATTAATCAAAACTAAGGCTACGCTTTTCTTATTAGCAGCTTTTTTCCGAGACCTTTAAATGTGTCCGATGTTTCCCTGAAGTGATTTCCTTATTCTACACATTAATATTAGTGCATTCACCAATTTTTATTGAAATCAGAGGTAAAATTCTTTTTTCCCGATTTTATACCCAAAGGCCTTTGTTCTTTTGTCAAAAAATATCGAAAAATGTTGTGTTGATTTTATGATGGAATACGATGTAAATCAATGCGTCGAGTACTGTATGACTTACAGTTCCCTTAAATTAATCAAAACTAAGGCTACGCTTTTCTTATTAGCAGCTTTTTTCCGAGACCTTTAAATGTGTCCGATGTTTCCCTGAAGTGATTTCCTTATTCTACACATTAATATTAGTGCATTCACCAATTTTTATTGAAACCAGAGATAAAATTCTTTTTTCCCAATTTTATACCCAAAGGCCTTTGTTCTTTTGTCAAAAATGTCGAAAAATTTTGTGTTGATTTTATGATGGAATAAGATGTAAATCAATGCGTCGAGTACTGTATGACTTACAGTTCCCTTAAATTAATCAAAACTAAGGCTACGCTTTTCTTATTAGCAGCTTTTTTCCGAGACCTTTAAATGTGTCCGATGTTTCCCTGAAGTGATTTCCTTATTCTACACATTAATATTAGTGCATTCACCAATTTTTATTGAAATCAGAGGTAAAATTCTTTTTTCCCGATTTTATACCCAAAGGCCTTTGTTCTTTTGTCAAAAAATATCGAAAAATGTTGTGTTGATTTTATGATGGAATACGATGTAAATCAATGCGTCGAGTACTGTATGACTTACAGTTCCCTTAAATTAATCAAAACTAAGGCTACGCTTTTCTTATTAGCAGCTTTTTTCCGAGACCTTTAAATGTGTCCGATGTTTCCCTGAAGTGATTTCCTTATTCTACACATTAATATTAGTGCATTCACCAATTTTTATTGAAACCAGAGATAAAA
The DNA here is from genome assembly GCA_030710515.1 of Abscondita cerata. Taxonomy (NCBI): domain Eukaryota; kingdom Metazoa; phylum Arthropoda; class Insecta; order Coleoptera; family Lampyridae; genus Abscondita; species Abscondita cerata. Next base: position 117,392 of record JALBCR010001572.1, on the reverse strand, counting down.
TTCTTTTTTCCCAATTTTATACCCAAAGGCCTTTGTTCTTTTGTCAAAAATGTCGAAAAATTTTGTGTTGATTTTATGATGGAATAAGATGTAAATCAATGCGTCGAGTACTGTATGACTTACAGTTCCCTTAAATTAATCAAAACTAAGGCTACGCTTTTCTTATTAGCAGCTTTTTTCCGAGACCTTTAAATGTGTCCGATGTTTCCCTGAAGTGATTTCCTTATTCTACACATTAATATTAGTGCATTCACCAATTTTTATTGAAATCAGAGGTAAAATTCTTTTTTCCCGATTTTATACCCAAAGGCCTTTGTTCTTTTGTCAAAAATATCGAAAAATGTTGTGTTGATTTTATGATGGAATACGATGTAAATCAATGCGTCGAGTACTGTATGACTTACAGTTCCCTTAAATTAATCAAAACTAAGGCTACGCTTTTCTTATTAGCAGCTTTTTTCCGAGACCTTTAAATGTGTCCGATGTTTCCCTGAAGTGATTTCCTTATTCTACACATTAATATTAGTGCATTCACCAATTTTTATTGAAACCAGAGATAAAATTCTTTTTTCCCAATTTTATACCCAAAGGCCTTTGTTCTTTTGTCAAAAATGTCGAAAAATTTTGTGTTGATTTTATGATGGAATAAGATGTAAATCAATGCGTCGAGTACTGTATGACTTACAGTTCCCTTAAATTAATCAAAACTAAGGCTACGCTTTTCTTATTAGCAGCTTTTTTCCGAGACCTTTAAATGTGTCCGATGTTTCCCTGAAGTGATTTCCTTATTCTACACATTAATATTAGTGCATTCACCAATTTTTATTGAAATCAGAGGTAAAATTCTTTTTCCCGATTTTATACCCAAAGGCCTTTGTTCTTTTGTCAAAAATATCGAAAAATGTTGTGTTGATTTTATGATGGAATACGATGTAAATCAATGCGTCGAGTACTGTATGACTTACAGTTCCCTTAAATTAATCAAAACTAAGGCTACGCTTTTCTTATTAGCAGCTTTTTCCGAGACCTTTAAATGTGTCCGATGTTTCCCTGAAGTGATTTCCTTATTCTACACATTAATATTAGTGCATTCACCAATTTTTATTGAAACCAGAGATAAAATTCTTTTTCCCAATTTTATACCCAAAGGCCTTTGTTCTTTTGTCAAAAAATGTCGAAAAATTTTGTGTTGATTTTATGATGGAATAAGATGTAAATCAATGCGTCGAGTACTGTATGACTTACAGTTCCCTTAAATTAATCAAAACTAAGGCTACGCTTTTCTTATTAGCAGCTTTTTTCCGAGACCTTTAAATGTGTCCGATGTTTCCCTGAAGTGATTTCCTTATTCTACACATTAATATTAGTGCATTCACCAATTTTTATTGAAATCAGAGGTAAAATTCTTTTTCCCGATTTTATACCCAAAGGCCTTTGTTCTTTTGTCAAAAATATCGAAAAATGTTGTGTTGATTTTATGATGGAATACGATGTAAATCAATGCGTCGAGTACTGTATGACTTACAGTTCCCTTAAATTAATCAAAACTAAGGCTACGCTTTTCTTATTAGCAGCTTTTTTCCGAGACCTTTAAATGTGTCCGATGTTTCCCTGAAGTGATTTCCTTATTCTACACATTAATATTAGTGCATTCACCAATTTTTATTGAAACCAGAGATAAAATTCTTTTTTCCCAATTTTATACCCAAAGGCCTTTGTTCTTTTGTCAAAAATGTCGAAAAATTTTGTGTTGATTTTATGATGGAATAAGATGTAAATCAATGCGTCGAGTACTGTATGACTTACAGTTCCCTTAAATTAATCAAAACTAAGGCTACGCTTTTCTTATTAGCAGCTTTTTTCCGAGACCTTTAAATGTGTCCGATGTTTCCCTGAAGTGATTTCCTTATTCTACACATTAATATTAGTGCATTCACCAATTTTTATTGAAATCAGAGATAAAATTCTTTTTTCCCGATTTTATACCCAAAGGCCTTTGTTCTTTTGTCAAAAATATCGAAAAATGTTGTGTTGATTTTATGATGGAATACGATGTAAATCAATGCGTCGAGTACTGTATGACTTACAGTTCCCTTAAATTAATCAAAACTAAGGCTACGCTTTTCTTATTAGCAGCTTTTTTCCGAGACCTTTAAATGTGTCCGATGTTTCCCTGAAGTGATTTCCTTATTCTACACATTAATATTAGTGCATTCACCAATTTTTATTGAAACCAGAGATAAAATTCTTTTTTCCCAATTTTATACCCAAAGGCCTTTGTTCTTTTGTCAAAAATGTCGAAAAATTTGGTGTTGATTTTATGATGGAATACGATGTAAATCAATGCGTCGAGTACTGTATGACTTACAGTTCCCTTAAATTAATCAAAACTAAGGCTACGCTTTTCTTATTAGCAGCTTTTTCCGAGACCTTTAAATGTGTCCGATGTTTCCCTGAAGTGATTTCCTTATTCTACACATTAATATTAGTGCATTCACCAATTTTTATTGAAACCAGAGATAAAATTCTTTTTCCCAATTTTATACCCAAAGGCCTTTGTTCTTTTGTCAAAAATGTCGAAAAATTTTGTGTTGATTTTATGATGGAATAAGATGTAAATCAATGCGTCGAGTACTGTATGACTTACAGTTCCCTTAAATTAATCAAAACTAAGGCTACGCTTTTCTTATTAGCAGCTTTTTTCCGAGACCTTTAAATGTGTCCGATGTTTCCCTGAAGTGATTTCCTTATTCTACACATTAATATTAGTGCATTCACCAATTTTATTGAAATCAGAGGTAAAATTCTTTTTCCCGATTTTATACCCAAAGGCCTTTGTTCTTTTGTCAAAAATATCGAAAAATGTTGTGTTGATTTTATGATGGAATACGATGTAAATCAATGCGTCGAGTACTGTATGACTTACAGTTCCCTTAAATTAATCAAAACTAAGGCTACGCTTTTCTTATTAGCAGCTTTTTCCGAGACCTTTAAATGTGTCCGATGTTTCCCTGAAGTGATTTCCTTATTCTACACATTAATATTAGTGCATTCACCAATTTTTATTGAAACCAGAGATAAAATTCTTTTTCCCAATTTTATACCCAAAGGCCTTTGTTCTTTTGTCAAAAATGTCGAAAAATTTTGTGTTGATTTTATGATGGAATAAGATGTAAATCAATGCGTCGAGTACTGTATGACTTACAGTTCCCTTAAATTAATCAAAACTAAGGCTACGCTTTTCTTATTAGCAGCTTTTTTCCGAGACCTTTAAATGTGTCCGATGTTTCCCTGAAGTGATTTCCTTATTCTACACATTAATATTAGTGCATTCACCAATTTTTATTGAAATCAGAGGTAAAATTCTTTTTCCCGATTTTATACCCAAAGGCCTTTGTTCTTTTGTCAAAAATATCGAAAAATGTTGTGTTGATTTTATGATGGAATACGATGTAAATCAATGCGTCGAGTACTGTATGACTTACAGTTCCCTTAAATTAATCAAAACTAAGGCTACGCTTTTCTTATTAGCAGCTTTTTTCCGAGACCTTTAAATGTGTCCGATGTTTCCCTGAAGTGATTTCCTTATTCTACACATTAATATTAGTGCATTCACCAATTTTTATTGAAACCAGAGATAAAATTCTTTTTCCCAATTTTATACCCAAAGGCCTTTGTTCTTTTGTCAAAAATGTCGAAAAATTTTGTGTTGATTTTATGATGGAATAAGATGTAAATCAATGCGTCGAGTACTGTATGACTTACAGTTCCCTTAAATTAATCAAAACTAAGGCTACGCTTTTCTTATTAGCAGCTTTTTTCCGAGACCTTTAAATGTGTCCGATGTTTCCCTGAAGTGATTTCCTTATTCTACACATTAATATTAGTGCATTCACCAATTTTTATTGAAATCAGAGGTAAAATTCTTTTTCCCGATTTTATACCCAAAGGCCTTTGTTCTTTTGTCAAAAAATATCGAAAAATGTTGTGTTGATTTTATGATGGAATACGATGTAAATCAATGCGTCGAGTACTGTATGACTTACAGTTCCCTTAAATTAATCAAAACTAAGGCTACGCTTTTCTTATTAGCAGCTTTTTCCGAGACCTTTAAATGTGTCCGATGTTTCCCTGAAGTGATTTCCTTATTCTACACATTAATATTAGTGCATTCACCAATTTTATTGAAACCAGAGATAAAATTCTTTTTTCCCAATTTTATACCCAAAGGCCTTTGTTCTTTTGTCAAAAATGTCGAAAAATTTTGTGTTGATTTTATGATGGAATAAGATGTAAATCAATGCGTCGAGTACTGTATGACTTACAGTTCCCTTAAATTAATCAAAACTAAGGCTACGCTTTTCTTATTAGCAGCTTTTTTCCGAGACCTTTAAATGTGTCCGATGTTTCCCTGAAGTGATTTCCTTATTCTACACATTAATATTAGTGCATTCACCAATTTTTATTGAAACCAGAGATAAAATTCTTTTTCCCAATTTTATACCCAAAGGCCTTTGTTCTTTTGTCAAAAATGTCGAAAAATTTTGTGTTGATTTTATGATGGAATAAGATGTAAATCAATGCGTCGAGTACTGTATGACTTACAGTTCCCTTAAATTAATCAAAACTAAGGCTACGCTTTTCTTATTAGCAGCTTTTTTCCGAGACCTTTAAATGTGTCCGATGTTTCCCTGAAGTGATTTCCTTATTCTACACATTAATATTAGTGCATTCACCAATTTTTATTGAAATCAGAGGTAAAATTCTTTTTCCCGATTTTATACCCAAAGGCCTTTGTTCTTTTGTCAAAAATATCGAAAAATGTTGTGTTGATTTTATGATGGAATACGATGTAAATCAATGCGTCGAGTACTGTATGACTTACAGTTCCCTTAAATTAATCAAAACTAAGGCTACGCTTTTCTTATTAGCAGCTTTTTCCGAGACCTTTAAATGTGTCCGATGTTTCCCTGAAGTGATTTCCTTATTCTACACATTAATATTAGTGCATTCACCAATTTTTATTGAAACCAGAGATAAAATTCTTTTTCCCAATTTTATACCCAAAGGCCTTTGTTCTTTTGTCAAAAAATGTCGAAAAATTTTGTGTTGATTTTATGATGGAATAAGATGTAAATCAATGCGTCGAGTACTGTATGACTTACAGTTCCCTTAAATTAATCAAAACTAAGGCTACGCTTTTCTTATTAGCAGCTTTTTTCCGAGACCTTTAAATGTGTCCGATGTTTCCCTGAAGTGATTTCCTTATTCTACACATTAATATTAGTGCATTCACCAATTTTTATTGAAATCAGAGGTAAAATTCTTTTTCCCGATTTTATACCCAAAGGCCTTTGTTCTTTTGTCAAAAATATCGAAAAATGTTGTGTTGATTTTATGATGGAATACGATGTAAATCAATGCGTCGAGTACTGTATGACTTACAGTTCCCTTAAATTAATCAAAACTAAGGCTACGCTTTTCTTATTAGCAGCTTTTTCCGAGACCTTTAAATGTGTCCGATGTTTCCCTGAAGTGATTTCCTTATTCTACACATTAATATTAGTGCATTCACCAATTTTTATTGAAACCAGAGATAAAATTCTTTTTCCCAATTTTATACCCAAAGGCCTTTGTTCTTTTGTCAAAAATGTCGAAAAATTTTGTGTTGATTTTATGATGGAATAAGATGTAAATCAATGCGTCGAGTACTGTATGACTTACAGTTCCCTTAAATTAATCAAAACTAAGGCTACGCTTTTCTTATTAGCAGCTTTTTTCCGAGACCTTTAAATGTGTCCGATGTTTCCCTGAAGTGATTTCCTTATTCTACACATTAATATTAGTGCATTCACCAATTTTTATTGAAATCAGAGGTAAAATTCTTTTTCCCGATTTTATACCCAAAGGCCTTTGTTCTTTTGTCAAAAATATCGAAAAATGTTGTGTTGATTTTATGATGGAATACGATGTAAATCAATGCGTCGAGTACTGTATGACTTACAGTTCCCTTAAATTAATCAAAACTAAGGCTACGCTTTTCTTATTAGCAGCTTTTTCCGAGACCTTTAAATGTGTCCGATGTTTCCCTGAAGTGATTTCCTTATTCTACACATTAATATTAGTGCATTCACCAATTTTTATTGAAACCAGAGATAAAATTCTTTTTCCCAATTTTATACCCAAAGGCCTTTGTTCTTTTGTCAAAAATGTCGAAAAATTTTGTGTTGATTTTATGATGGAATACGATGTAAATCAATGCGTCGAGTACTGTATGACTTACAGTTCCCTTAAATTAATCAAAACTAAGGCTACGCTTTTCTTATTAGCAGCTTTTTTCCGAGACCTTTAAATGTGTCCGATGTTTCCCTGAAGTGATTTCCTTATTCTACACATTAATATTAGTGCATTCACCAATTTTTATTGAAATCAGAGATAAAATTCTTTTTCCCAATTTTATACCCAAAGGCCTTTGTTCTTTTGTCAAAAATGTCGAAAAATGTTGTGTTGATTTTATGATGGAATACGATGTAAATCAATGCGTCGAGTACTGTATGACTTACAGTTCCCTTAAATTAATCAAAACTAAGGCTACGCTTTTCTTATTAGCAGCTTTTTTCCGAGACCTTTAAATGTGTCCGATGTTTCCCTGAAGTGATTTCCTTATTCTACACATTAATATTAGTGCATTCACCAATTTTTATTGAAATCAGAGATAAAATTCTTTTTCCCGATTTTATACCCAAAGGCCTTTGTTCTTTTGTCAAAAATATCGAAAAATGTTGTGTTGATTTTATGATGGAATACGATGTAAATCAATGCGTCGAGTACTGTATGACTTACAGTTCCCTTAAATTAATCAAAACTAAGGCTACGCTTTTCTTATTAGCAGCTTTTTTCCGAGACCTTTAAATGTGTCCGATGTTTCCCTGAAGTGATTTCCTTATTCTACACATTAATATTAGTGCATTCACCAATTTTTATTGAAACCAGAGATAAAATTCTTTTTTCCCAATTTTATACCCAAAGGCCTTTGTTCTTTTGTCAAAAATGTCGAAAAATTTTGTGTTGATTTTATGATGGAATAAGATGTAAATCAATGCGTCGAGTACTGTATGACTTACAGTTCCCTTAAATTAATCAAAACTAAGGCTACGCTTTTCTTATTAGCAGCTTTTTTCCGAGACCTTTAAATGTGTCCGATGTTTCCCTGAAGTGATTTCCTTATTCTACACATTAATATTAGTGCATTCACCAATTTTTATTGAAATCAGAGGTAAAATTCTTTTTCCCGATTTTATACCCAAAGGCCTTTGTTCTTTTGTCAAAAATATCGAAAAATGTTGTGTTGATTTTATGATGGAATACGATGTAAATCAATGCGTCGAGTACTGTATGACTTACAGTTCCCTTAAATTAATCAAAACTAAGGCTACGCTTTTCTTATTAGCAGCTTTTTCCGAGACCTTTAAATGTGTCCGATGTTTCCCTGAAGTGATTTCCTTATTCTACACATTAATATTAGTGCATTCACCAATTTTTATTGAAACCAGAGATAAAATTCTTTTTTCCCAATTTTATACCCAAAGGCCTTTGTTCTTTTGTCAAAAATGTCGAAAAATTTTGTGTTGATTTTATGATGGAATAAGATGTAAATCAATGCGTCGAGTACTGTATGACTTACAGTTCCCTTAAATTAATCAAAACTAAGGCTACGCTTTTCTTATTAGCAGCTTTTTTCCGAGACCTTTAAATGTGTCCGATGTTTCCCTGAAGTGATTTCCTTATTCTACACATTAATATTAGTGCATTCACCAATTTTTATTGAAATCAGAGGTAAAATTCTTTTTCCCGATTTTATACCCAAAGGCCTTTGTTCTTTTGTCAAAAATATCGAAAAATGTTGTGTTGATTTTATGATGGAATACGATGTAAATCAATGCGTCGAGTACTGTATGACTTACAGTTCCCTTAAATTAATCAAAACTAAGGCTACGCTTTTCTTATTAGCAGCTTTTTTCCGAGACCTTTAAATGTGTCCGATGTTTCCCTGAAGTGATTTCCTTATTCTACACATTAATATTAGTGCATTCACCAATTTTTATTGAAACCAGAGATAAAATTCTTTTTCCCAATTTTATACCCAAAGGCCTTTGTTCTTTTGTCAAAAATGTCGAAAAATTTTGTGTTGATTTTATGATGGAATAAGATGTAAATCAATGCGTCGAGTACTGTATGACTTACAGTTCCCTTAAATTAATCAAAACTAAGGCTACGCTTTTCTTATTAGCAGCTTTTTTCCGAGACCTTTAAATGTGTCCGATGTTTCCCTGAAGTGATTTCCTTATTCTACACATTAATATTAGTGCATTCACCAATTTTTATTGAAATCAGAGATAAAATTCTTTTTCCCGATTTTATACCCAAAGGCCTTTGTTCTTTTGTCAAAAATATCGAAAAATGTTGTGTTGATTTTATGATGGAATACGATGTAAATCAATGCGTCGAGTACTGTATGACTTACAGTTCCCTTAAATTAATCAAAACTAAGGCTACGCTTTTCTTATTAGCAGCTTTTTTCCGAGACCTTTAAATGTGTCCGATGTTTCCCTGAAGTGATTTCCTTATTCTACACATTAATATTAGTGCATTCACCAATTTTTATTGAAACCAGAGATAAAATTCTTTTTCCCAATTTTATACCCAAAGGCCTTTGTTCTTTTGTCAAAAAATGTCGAAAAATTTTGTGTTGATTTTATGATGGAATAAGATGTAAATCAATGCGTCGAGTACTGTATGACTTACAGTTCCCTTAAATTAATCAAAACTAAGGCTACGCTTTTCTTATTAGCAGCTTTTTCCGAGACCTTTAAATGTGTCCGATGTTTCCCTGAAGTGATTTCCTTATTCTACACATTAATATTAGTGCATTCACCAATTTTTATTGAAATCAGAGGTAAAATTCTTTTTCCCGATTTTATACCCAAAGGCCTTTGTTCTTTTGTCAAAAATATCGAAAAATGTTGTGTTGATTTTATGATGGAATACGATGTAAATCAATGCGTCGAGTACTGTATGACTTACAGTTCCCTTAAATTAATCAAAACTAAGGCTACGCTTTTCTTATTAGCAGCTTTTTTCCGAGACCTTTAAATGTGTCCGATGTTTCCCTGAAGTGATTTCCTTATTCTACACATTAATATTAGTGCATTCACCAATTTTTATTGAAACCAGAGATAAAATTCTTTTTCCCAATTTTATACCCAAAGGCCTTTGTTCTTTTGTCAAAAATGTCGAAAAATTTTGTGTTGATTTTATGATGGAATAAGATGTAAATCAATGCGTCGAGTACTGTATGACTTACAGTTCCCTTAAATTAATCAAAACTAAGGCTACGCTTTTCTTATTAGCAGCTTTTTCCGAGACCTTTAAATGTGTCCGATGTTTCCCTGAAGTGATTTCCTTATTCTACACATTAATATTAGTGCATTCACCAATTTTATTGAAATCAGAGGTAAAATTCTTTTTCCCGATTTTATACCCAAAGGCCTTTGTTCTTTTGTCAAAAATATCGAAAAATGTTGTGTTGATTTTATGATGGAATACGATGTAAATCAATGCGTCGAGTACTGTATGACTTACAGTTCCCTTAAATTAATCAAAACTAAGGCTACGCTTTTCTTATTAGCAGCTTTTTCCGAGACCTTTAAATGTGTCCGATGTTTCCCTGAAGTGATTTCCTTATTCTACACATTAATATTAGTGCATTCACCAATTTTTATTGAAACCAGAGATAAAATTCTTTTTTCCCAATTTTATACCCAAAGGCCTTTGTTCTTTTGTCAAAAATGTCGAAAAATTTTGTGTTGATTTTATGATGGAATAAGATGTAAATCAATGCGTCGAGTACTGTATGACTTACAGTTCCCTTAAATTAATCAAAACTAAGGCTACGCTTTTCTTATTAGCAGCTTTTTCCGAGACCTTTAAATGTGTCCGATGTTTCCCTGAAGTGATTTCCTTATTCTACACATTAATATTAGTGCATTCACCAATTTTTATTGAAATCAGAGGTAAAATTCTTTTTCCCGATTTTATACCCAAAGGCCTTTGTTCTTTTGTCAAAAATATCGAAAAATGTTGTGTTGATTTTATGATGGAATACGATGTAAATCAATGCGTCGAGTACTGTATGACTTACAGTTCCCTTAAATTAATCAAAACTAAGGCTACGCTTTTCTTATTAGCAGCTTTTTCCGAGACCTTTAAATGTGTCCGATGTTTCCCTGAAGTGATTTCCTTATTCTACACATTAATATTAGTGCATTCACCAATTTTTATTGAAACCAGAGATAAAATTCTTTTTCCCAATTTTATACCCAAAGGCCTTTGTTCTTTTGTCAAAAATGTCGAAAAATTTTGTGTTGATTTTATGATGGAATAAGATGTAAATCAATGCGTCGAGTACTGTATGACTTACAGTTCCCTTAAATTAATCAAAACTAAGGCTACGCTTTTCTTATTAGCAGCTTTTTCCGAGACCTTTAAATGTGTCCGATGTTTCCCTGAAGTGATTTCCTTATTCTACACATTAATATTAGTGCATTCACCAATTTTTATTGAAATCAGAGGTAAAATTCTTTTTCCCGATTTTATACCCAAAGGCCTTTGTTCTTTTGTCAAAAATATCGAAAAATGTTGTGTTGATTTTATGATGGAATACGATGTAAATCAATGCGTCGAGTACTGTATGACTTACAGTTCCCTTAAATTAATCAAAACTAAGGCTACGCTTTTCTTATTAGCAGCTTTTTCCGAGACCTTTAAATGTGTCCGATGTTTCCCTGAAGTGATTTCCTTATTCTACACATTAATATTAGTGCATTCACCAATTTTATTGAAACCAGAGATAAAATTCTTTTTCCCAATTTTATACCCAAAGGCCTTTGTTCTTTTGTCAAAAATGTCGAAAAATTTTGTGTTGATTTTATGATGGAATAAGATGTAAATCAATGCGTCGAGTACTGTATGACTTACAGTTCCCTTAAATTAATCAAAACTAAGGCTACGCTTTTCTTATTAGCAGCTTTTTCCGAGACCTTTAAATGTGTCCGATGTTTCCCTGAAGTGATTTCCTTATTCTACACATTAATATTAGTGCATTCACCAATTTTTATTGAAATCAGAGGTAAAATTCTTTTTCCCGATTTTATACCCAAAGGCCTTTGTTCTTTTGTCAAAAATATCGAAAAATGTTGTGTTGATTTTATGATGGAATACGATGTAAATCAATGCGTCGAGTACTGTATGACTTACAGTTCCCTTAAATTAATCAAAACTAAGGCTACGCTTTTCTTATTAGCAGCTTTTTTCCGAGACCTTTAAATGTGTCCGATGTTTCCCTGAAGTGATTTCCTTATTCTACACATTAATATTAGTGCATTCACCAATTTTTATTGAAACCAGAGATAAAATTCTTTTTCCCAATTTTATACCCAAAGGCCTTTGTTCTTTTGTCAAAAATGTCGAAAAATTTTGTGTTGATTTTATGATGGAATAAGATGTAAATCAATGCGTCGAGTACTGTATGACTTACAGTTCCCTTAAATTAATCAAAACTAAGGCTACGCTTTTCTTATTAGCAGCTTTTTTCCGAGACCTTTAAATGTGTCCGATGTTTCCCTGAAGTGATTTCCTTATTCTACACATTAATATTAGTGCATTCACCAATTTTTATTGAAATCAGAGGTAAAATTCTTTTTCCCGATTTTATACCCAAAGGCCTTTGTTCTTTTGTCAAAAATATCGAAAAATGTTGTGTTGATTTTATGATGGAATACGATGTAAATCAATGCGTCGAGTACTGTATGACTTACAGTTCCCTTAAATTAATCAAAACTAAGGCTACGCTTTTCTTATTAGCAGCTTTTTTCCGAGACCTTTAAATGTGTCCGATGTTTCCCTGAAGTGATTTCCTTATTCTACACATTAATATTAGTGCATTCACCAATTTTTATTGAAACCAGAGATAAAATTCTTTTTCCCAATTTTATACCCAAAGGCCTTTGTTCTTTTGTCAAAAATGTCGAAAAATTTTGTGTTGATTTTATGATGGAATAAGATGTAAATCAATGCGTCGAGTACTGTATGACTTACAGTTCCCTTAAATTAATCAAAACTAAGGCTACGCTTTTCTTATTAGCAGCTTTTTCCGAGACCTTTAAATGTGTCCGATGTTTCCCTGAAGTGATTTCCTTATTCTACACATTAATATTAGTGCATTCACCAATTTTTATTGAAATCAGAGATAAAATTCTTTTTCCCAATTTTATACCCAAAGGCCTTTGTTCTTTTGTCAAAAATATCGAAAAATGTTGTGTTGATTTTATGATGGAATACGATGTAAATCAATGCGTCGAGTACTGTATGACTTACAGTTCCCTTAAATTAATCAAAACTAAGGCTACGCTTTTCTTATTAGCAGCTTTTTCCGAGACCTTTAAATGTGTCCGATGTTTCCCTGAAGTGATTTCCTTATTCTACACATTAATATTAGTGCATTCACCAATTTTATTGAAACCAGAGATAAAATTCTTTTTCCCAATTTTATACCCAAAGGCCTTTGTTCTTTTGTCAAAAAATGTCGAAAAATTTTGTGTTGATTTTATGATGGAATAAGATGTAAATCAATGCGTCGAGTACTGTATGACTTACAGTTCCCTTAAATTAATCAAAACTAAGGCTACGCTTTTCTTATTAGCAGCTTTTTTCCGAGACCTTTAAATGTGTCCGATGTTTCCCTGAAGTGATTTCCTTATTCTACACATTAATATTAGTGCATTCACCAATTTTTATTGAAATCAGAGGTAAAATTCTTTTTCCCGATTTTATACCCAAAGGCCTTTGTTCTTTTGTCAAAAATATCGAAAAATGTTGTGTTGATTTTATGATGGAATACGATGTAAATCAATGCGTCGAGTACTGTATGACTTACAGTTCCCTTAAATTAATCAAAACTAAGGCTACGCTTTTCTTATTAGCAGCTTTTTTCCGAGACCTTTAAATGTGTCCGATGTTTCCCTGAAGTGATTTCCTTATTCTACACATTAATATTAGTGCATTCACCAATTTTTATTGAAACCAGAGATAAAATTCTTTTTCCCAATTTTATACCCAAAGGCCTTTGTTCTTTTGTCAAAAATGTCGAAAAATTTTGTGTTGATTTTATGATGGAATAAGATGTAAATCAATGCGTCGAGTACTGTATGACTTACAGTTCCCTTAAATTAATCAAAACTAAGGCTACGCTTTTCTTATTAGCAGCTTTTTCCGAGACCTTTAAATGTGTCCGATGTTTCCCTGAAGTGATTTCCTTATTCTACACATTAATATTAGTGCATTCACCAATTTTTATTGAAATCAGAGGTAAAATTCTTTTTCCCGATTTTATACCCAAAGGCCTTTGTTCTTTTGTCAAAAATATCGAAAAATGTTGTGTTGATTTTATGATGGAATACGATGTAAATCAATGCGTCGAGTACTGTATGACTTACAGTTCCCTTAAATTAATCAAAACTAAGGCTACGCTTTTCTTATTAGCAGCTTTTTTCCGAGACCTTTAAATGTGTCCGATGTTTCCCTGAAGTGATTTCCTTATTCTACACATTAATATTAGTGCATTCACCAATTTTTATTGAAACCAGAGATAAAATTCTTTTTCCCAATTTTATACCCAAAGGCCTTTGTTCTTTTGTCAAAAATGTCGAAAAATTTTGTGTTGATTTTATGATGGAATAAGATGTAAATCAATGCGTCGAGTACTGTATGACTTACAGTTCCCTTAAATTAATCAAAACTAAGGCTACGCTTTTCTTATTAGCAGCTTTTTTCCGAGACCTTTAAATGTGTCCGATGTTTCCCTGAAGTGATTTCCTTATTCTACACATTAATATTAGTGCATTCACCAATTTTTATTGAAATCAGAGGTAAAATTCTTTTTTCCCGATTTTATACCCAAAGGCCTTTGTTCTTTTGTCAAAAATATCGAAAAATGTTGTGTTGATTTTATGATGGAATACGATGTAAATCAATGCGTCGAGTACTGTATGACTTACAGTTCCCTTAAATTAATCAAAACTAAGGCTACGCTTTTCTTATTAGCAGCTTTTTCCGAGACCTTTAAATGTGTCCGATGTTTCCCTGAAGTGATTTCCTTATTCTACACATTAATATTAGTGCATTCACCAATTTTTATTGAAACCAGAGATAAAATTCTTTTTCCCAATTTTATACCCAAAGGCCTTTGTTCTTTTGTCAAAAATGTCGAAAAATTTTGTGTTGATTTTATGATGGAATAAGATGTAAATCAATGCGTCGAGTACTGTATGACTTACAGTTCCCTTAAATTAATCAAAACTAAGGCTACGCTTTTCTTATTAGCAGCTTTTTCCGAGACCTTTAAATGTGTCCGATGTTTCCCTGAAGTGATTTCCTTATTCTACACATTAATATTAGTGCATTCACCAATTTTTATTGAAATCAGAGGTAAAATTCTTTTTCCCGATTTTATACCCAAAGGCCTTTGTTCTTTTGTCAAAAATATCGAAAAATGTTGTGTTGATTTTATGATGGAATACGATGTAAATCAATGCGTCGAGTACTGTATGACTTACAGTTCCCTTAAATTAATCAAAACTAAGGCTACGCTTTTCTTATTAGCAGCTTTTTTCCGAGACCTTTAAATGTGTCCGATGTTTCCCTGAAGTGATTTCCTTATTCTACACATTAATATTAGTGCATTCACCAATTTTTATTGAAACCAGAGATAAAATTCTTTTTCCCAATTTTATACCCAAAGGCCTTTGTTCTTTTGTCAAAAATGTCGAAAAATTTTGTGTTGATTTTATGATGGAATACGATGTAAATCAATGCGTCGAGTACTGTATGACTTACAGTTCCCTTAAATTAATCAAAACTAAGGCTACGCTTTTCTTATTAGCAGCTTTTTCCGAGACCTTTAAATGTGTCCGATGTTTCCCTGAAGTGATTTCCTTATTCTACACATTAATATTAGTGCATTCACCAATTTTTATTGAAATCAGAGATAAAATTCTTTTTCCCAATTTTATACCCAAAGGCCTTTGTTCTTTTGTCAAAAATGTCGAAAAATTTTGTGTTGATTTTATGATGGAATACGATGTAAATCAATGCGTCGAGTACTGTATGACTTACAGTTCCCTTAAATTAATCAAAACTAAGGCTACGCTTTTCTTATTAGCAGCTTTTTTCCGAGACCTTTAAATGTGTCCGATGTTTCCCTGAAGTGATTTCCTTATTCTACACATTAATATTAGTGCATTCACCAATTTTTATTGAAATCAGAGGTAAAATTCTTTTTCCCGATTTTATACCCAAAGGCCTTTGTTCTTTTGTCAAAAATATCGAAAAATGTTGTGTTGATTTTATGATGGAATACGATGTAAATCAATGCGTCGAGTACTGTATGACTTACAGTTCCCTTAAATTAATCAAAACTAAGGCTACGCTTTTCTTATTAGCAGCTTTTTTCCGAGACCTTTAAATGTGTCCGATGTTTCCCTGAAGTGATTTCCTTATTCTACACATTAATATTAGTGCATTCACCAATTTTATTGAAACCAGAGATAAAATTCTTTTTCCCAATTTTATACCCAAAGGCCTTTGTTCTTTTGTCAAAAATGTCGAAAAATTTTGTGTTGATTTTATGATGGAATAAGATGTAAATCAATGCGTCGAGTACTGTATGACTTACAGTTCCCTTAAATTAATCAAAACTAAGGCTACGCTTTTCTTATTAGCAGCTTTTTTCCGAGACCTTTAAATGTGTCCGATGTTTCCCTGAAGTGATTTCCTTATTCTACACATTAATATTAGTGCATTCACCAATTTTTATTGAAATCAGAGGTAAAATTCTTTTTCCCGATTTTATACCCAAAGGCCTTTGTTCTTTTGTCAAAAATATCGAAAAATGTTGTGTTGATTTTATGATGGAATACGATGTAAATCAATGCGTCGAGTACTGTATGACTTACAGTTCCCTTAAATTAATCAAAACTAAGGCTACGCTTTTCTTATTAGCAGCTTTTTCCGAGACCTTTAAATGTGTCCGATGTTTCCCTGAAGTGATTTCCTTATTCTACACATTAATATTAGTGCATTCACCAATTTTTATTGAAACCAGAGATAAAATTCTTTTTCCCAATTTTATACCCAAAGGCCTTTGTTCTTTTGTCAAAAATGTCGAAAAATTTTGTGTTGATTTTATGATGGAATAAGATGTAAATCAATGCGTCGAGTACTGTATGACTTACAGTTCCCTTAAATTAATCAAAACTAAGGCTACGCTTTTCTTATTAGCAGCTTTTTTCCGAGACCTTTAAATGTGTCCGATGTTTCCCTGAAGTGATTTCCTTATTCTACACATTAATATTAGTGCATTCACCAATTTTTATTGAAATCAGAGGTAAAATTCTTTTTCCCGATTTTATACCCAAAGGCCTTTGTTCTTTTGTCAAAAATATCGAAAAATGTTGTGTTGATTTTATGATGGAATACGATGTAAATCAATGCGTCGAGTACTGTATGACTTACAGTTCCCTTAAATTAATCAAAACTAAGGCTACGCTTTTCTTATTAGCAGCTTTTTTCCGAGACCTTTAAATGTGTCCGATGTTTCCCTGAAGTGATTTCCTTATTCTACACATTAATATTAGTGCATTCACCAATTTTTATTGAAACCAGAGATAAAATTCTTTTTCCCAATTTTATACCCAAAGGCCTTTGTTCTTTTGTCAAAAATGTCGAAAAATTTTGTGTTGATTTTATGATGGAATAAGATGTAAATCAATGCGTCGAGTACTGTATGACTTACAGTTCCCTTAAATTAATCAAAACTAAGGCTACGCTTTTCTTATTAGCAGCTTTTTCCGAGACCTTTAAATGTGTCCGATGTTTCCCTGAAGTGATTTCCTTATTCTACACATTAATATTAGTGCATTCACCAATTTTATTGAAATCAGAGGTAAAATTCTTTTTCCCGATTTTATACCCAAAGGCCTTTGTTCTTTTGTCAAAAATATCGAAAAATGTTGTGTTGATTTTATGATGGAATACGATGTAAATCAATGCGTCGAGTACTGTATGACTTACAGTTCCCTTAAATTAATCAAAACTAAGGCTACGCTTTTCTTATTAGCAGCTTTTTCCGAGACCTTTAAATGTGTCCGATGTTTCCCTGAAGTGATTTCCTTATTCTACACATTAATATTAGTGCATTCACCAATTTTTATTGAAACCAGAGATAAAATTCTTTTTCCCAATTTTATACCCAAAGGCCTTTGTTCTTTTGTCAAAAATGTCGAAAAATTTTGTGTTGATTTTATGATGGAATAAGATGTAAATCAATGCGTCGAGTACTGTATGACTTACAGTTCCCTTAAATTAATCAAAACTAAGGCTACGCTTTTCTTATTAGCAGCTTTTTCCGAGACCTTTAAATGTGTCCGATGTTTCCCTGAAGTGATTTCCTTATTCTACACATTAATATTAGTGCATTCACCAATTTTTATTGAAATCAGAGGTAAAATTCTTTTTCCCGATTTTATACCCAAAGGCCTTTGTTCTTTTGTCAAAAATATCGAAAAATGTTGTGTTGATTTTATGATGGAATACGATGTAAATCAATGCGTCGAGTACTGTATGACTTACAGTTCCCTTAAATTAATCAAAACTAAGGCTACGCTTTTCTTATTAGCAGCTTTTTCCGAGACCTTTAAATGTGTCCGATGTTTCCCTGAAGTGATTTCCTTATTCTACACATTAATATTAGTGCATTCACCAATTTTTATTGAAACCAGAGATAAAATTCTTTTTCCCAATTTTATACCCAAAGGCCTTTGTTCTTTTGTCAAAAATGTCGAAAAATTTTGTGTTGATTTTATGATGGAATAAGATGTAAATCAATGCGTCGAGTACTGTATGACTTACAGTTCCCTTAAATTAATCAAAACTAAGGCTACGCTTTTCTTATTAGCAGCTTTTTCCGAGACCTTTAAATGTGTCCGATGTTTCCCTGAAGTGATTTCCTTATTCTACACATTAATATTAGTGCATTCACCAATTTTTATTGAAATCAGAGGTAAAATTCTTTTTCCCGATTTTATACCCAAAGGCCTTTGTTCTTTTGTCAAAAATATCGAAAAATGTTGTGTTGATTTTATGATGGAATACGATGTAAATCAATGCGTCGAGTACTGTATGACTTACAGTTCCCTTAAATTAATCAAAACTAAGGCTACGCTTTTCTTATTAGCAGCTTTTTCCGAGACCTTTAAATGTGTCCGATGTTTCCCTGAAGTGATTTCCTTATTCTACACATTAATATTAGTGCATTCACCAATTTTTATTGAAACCAGAGATAAAATTCTTTTTTCCCAATTTTATACCCAAAGGCCTTTGTTCTTTTGTCAAAAATGTCGAAAAATTTTGTGTTGATTTTATGATGGAATAAGATGTAAATCAATGCGTCGAGTACTGTATGACTTACAGTTCCCTTAAATTAATCAAAACTAAGGCTACGCTTTTCTTATTAGCAGCTTTTTTCCGAGACCTTTAAATGTGTCCGATGTTTCCCTGAAGTGATTTCCTTATTCTACACATTAATATTAGTGCATTCACCAATTTTATTGAAATCAGAGGTAAAATTCTTTTTCCCGATTTTATACCCAAAGGCCTTTGTTCTTTTGTCAAAAATATCGAAAAATGTTGTGTTGATTTTATGATGGAATACGATGTAAATCAATGCGTCGAGTACTGTATGACTTACAGTTCCCTTAAATTAATCAAAACTAAGGCTACGCTTTTCTTATTAGCAGCTTTTTTCCGAGACCTTTAAATGTGTCCGATGTTTCCCTGAAGTGATTTCCTTATTCTACACATTAATATTAGTGCATTCACCAATTTTATTGAAACCAGAGATAAAATTCTTTTTCCCAATTTTATACCCAAAGGCCTTTGTTCTTTTGTCAAAAATGTCGAAAAATTTTGTGTTGATTTTATGATGGAATAAGATGTAAATCAATGCGTCGAGTACTGTATGACTTACAGTTCCCTTAAATTAATCAAAACTAAGGCTACGCTTTTCTTATTAGCAGCTTTTTCCGAGACCTTTAAATGTGTCCGATGTTTCCCTGAAGTGATTTCCTTATTCTACACATTAATATTAGTGCATTCACCAATTTTTATTGAAATCAGAGGTAAAATTCTTTTTCCCGATTTTATACCCAAAGGCCTTTGTTCTTTTGTCAAAAATATCGAAAAATGTTGTGTTGATTTTATGATGGAATACGATGTAAATCAATGCGTCGAGTACTGTATGACTTACAGTTCCCTTAAATTAATCAAAACTAAGGCTACGCTTTTCTTATTAGCAGCTTTTTTCCGAGACCTTTAAATGTGTCCGATGTTTCCCTGAAGTGATTTCCTTATTCTACACATTAATATTAGTGCATTCACCAATTTTATTGAAACCAGAGATAAAATTCTTTTTTCCCAATTTTATACCCAAAGGCCTTTGTTCTTTTGTCAAAAATGTCGAAAAATTTTGTGTTGATTTTATGATGGAATACGATGTAAATCAATGCGTCGAGTACTGTATGACTTACAGTTCCCTTAAATTAATCAAAACTAAGGCTACGCTTTTCTTATTAGCAGCTTTTTTCCGAGACCTTTAAATGTGTCCGATGTTTCCCTGAAGTGATTTCCTTATTCTACACATTAATATTAGTGCATTCACCAATTTTATTGAAACCAGAGATAAAATTCTTTTTTCCCAATTTTATACCCAAAGGCCTTTGTTCTTTTGTCAAAAATGTCGAAAAATTTTGTGTTGATTTTATGATGGAATAAGATGTAAATCAATGCGTCGAGTACTGTATGACTTACAGTTCCCTTAAATTAATCAAAACTAAGGCTACGCTTTTCTTATTAGCAGCTTTTTTCCGAGACCTTTAAATGTGTCCGATGTTTCCCTGAAGTGATTTCCTTATTCTACACATTAATATTAGTGCATTCACCAATTTTTATTGAAATCAGAGGTAAAATTCTTTTTCCCGATTTTATACCCAAAGGCCTTTGTTCTTTTGTCAAAAATATCGAAAAATGTTGTGTTGATTTTATGATGGAATACGATGTAAATCAATGCGTCGAGTACTGTATGACTTACAGTTCCCTTAAATTAATCAAAACTAAGGCTACGCTTTTCTTATTAGCAGCTTTTTTCCGAGACCTTTAAATGTGTCCGATGTTTCCCTGAAGTGATTTCCTTATTCTACACATTAATATTAGTGCATTCACCAATTTTATTGAAACCAGAGATAAAATTCTTTTTCCCAATTTTATACCCAAAGGCCTTTGTTCTTTTGTCAAAAATGTCGAAAAATTTTGTGTTGATTTTATGATGGAATAAGATGTAAATCAATGCGTCGAGTACTGTATGACTTACAGTTCCCTTAAATTAATCAAAACTAAGGCTACGCTTTTCTTATTAGCAGCTTTTTCCGAGACCTTTAAATGTGTCCGATGTTTCCCTGAAGTGATTTCCTTATTCTACACATTAATATTAGTGCATTCACCAATTTTTATTGAAATCAGAGATAAAATTCTTTTTCCCGATTTTATACCCAAAGGCCTTTGTTCTTTTGTCAAAAATATCGAAAAATGTTGTGTTGATTTTATGATGGAATACGATGTAAATCAATGCGTCGAGTACTGTATGACTTACAGTTCCCTTAAATTAATCAAAACTAAGGCTACGCTTTTCTTATTAGCAGCTTTTTTCCGAGACCTTTAAATGTGTCCGATGTTTCCCTGAAGTGATTTCCTTATTCTACACATTAATATTAGTGCATTCACCAATTTTTATTGAAACCAGAGATAAAATTCTTTTTTCCCAATTTTATACCCAAAGGCCTTTGTTCTTTTGTCAAAAATGTCGAAAAATTTTGTGTTGATTTTATGATGGAATAAGATGTAAATCAATGCGTCGAGTACTGTATGACTTACAGTTCCCTTAAATTAATCAAAACTAAGGCTACGCTTTTCTTATTAGCAGCTTTTTTCCGAGACCTTTAAATGTGTCCGATGTTTCCCTGAAGTGATTTCCTTATTCTACACATTAATATTAGTGCATTCACCAATTTTATTGAAATCAGAGGTAAAATTCTTTTTCCCGATTTTATACCCAAAGGCCTTTGTTCTTTTGTCAAAAATATCGAAAAATGTTGTGTTGATTTTATGATGGAATACGATGTAAATCAATGCGTCGAGTACTGTATGACTTACAGTTCCCTTAAATTAATCAAAACTAAGGCTACGCTTTTCTTATTAGCAGCTTTTTCCGAGACCTTTAAATGTGTCCGATGTTTCCCTGAAGTGATTTCCTTATTCTACACATTAATATTAGTGCATTCACCAATTTTATTGAAACCAGAGATAAAATTCTTTTTCCCAATTTTATACCCAAAGGCCTTTGTTCTTTTGTCAAAAATGTCGAAAAATTTTGTGTTGATTTTATGATGGAATAAGATGTAAATCAATGCGTCGAGTACTGTATGACTTACAGTTCCCTTAAATTAATCAAAACTAAGGCTACGCTTTTCTTATTAGCAGCTTTTTCCGAGACCTTTAAATGTGTCCGATGTTTCCCTGAAGTGATTTCCTTATTCTACACATTAATATTAGTGCATTCACCAATTTTTATTGAAATCAGAGGTAAAATTCTTTTTCCCGATTTTATACCCAAAGGCCTTTGTTCTTTTGTCAAAAATATCGAAAAATGTTGTGTTGATTTTATGATGGAATACGATGTAAATCAATGCGTCGAGTACTGTATGACTTACAGTTCCCTTAAATTAATCAAAACTAAGGCTACGCTTTTCTTATTAGCAGCTTTTTTCCGAGACCTTTAAATGTGTCCGATGTTTCCCTGAAGTGATTTCCTTATTCTACACATTAATATTAGTGCATTCACCAATTTTATTGAAACCAGAGATAAAATTCTTTTTCCCAATTTTATACCCAAAGGCCTTTGTTCTTTTGTCAAAAATGTCGAAAAATTTTGTGTTGATTTTATGATGGAATAAGATGTAAATCAATGCGTCGAGTACTGTATGACTTACAGTTCCCTTAAATTAATCAAAACTAAGGCTACGCTTTTCTTATTAGCAGCTTTTTCCGAGACCTTTAAATGTGTCCGATGTTTCCCTGAAGTGATTTCCTTATTCTACACATTAATATTAGTGCATTCACCAATTTTTATTGAAATCAGAGGTAAAATTCTTTTTCCCGATTTTATACCCAAAGGCCTTTGTTCTTTTGTCAAAAATATCGAAAAATGTTGTGTTGATTTTATGATGGAATACGATGTAAATCAATGCGTCGAGTACTGTATGACTTACAGTTCCCTTAAATTAATCAAAACTAAGGCTACGCTTTTCTTATTAGCAGCTTTTTCCGAGACCTTTAAATGTGTCCGATGTTTCCCTGAAGTGATTTCCTTATTCTACACATTAATATTAGTGCATTCACCAATTTTTATTGAAACCAGAGATAAAATTCTTTTTCCCAATTTTATACCCAAAGGCCTTTGTTCTTTTGTCAAAAATGTCGAAAAATTTTGTGTTGATTTTATGATGGAATAAGATGTAAATCAATGCGTCGAGTACTGTATGACTTACAGTTCCCTTAAATTAATCAAAACTAAGGCTACGCTTTTCTTATTAGCAGCTTTTTTCCGAGACCTTTAAATGTGTCCGATGTTTCCCTGAAGTGATTTCCTTATTCTACACATTAATATTAGTGCATTCACCAATTTTTATTGAAATCAGAGGTAAAATTCTTTTTCCCGATTTTATACCCAAAGGCCTTTGTTCTTTTGTCAAAAAATATCGAAAAATGTTGTGTTGATTTTATGATGGAATACGATGTAAATCAATGCGTCGAGTACTGTATGACTTACAGTTCCCTTAAATTAATCAAAACTAAGGCTACGCTTTTCTTATTAGCAGCTTTTTCCGAGACCTTTAAATGTGTCCGATGTTTCCCTGAAGTGATTTCCTTATTCTACACATTAATATTAGTGCATTCACCAATTTTTATTGAAACCAGAGATAAAATTCTTTTTTCCCAATTTTATACCCAAAGGCCTTTGTTCTTTTGTCAAAAATGTCGAAAAATTTTGTGTTGATTTTATGATGGAATAAGATGTAAATCAATGCGTCGAGTACTGTATGACTTACAGTTCCCTTAAATTAATCAAAACTAAGGCTACGCTTTTCTTATTAGCAGCTTTTTTCCGAGACCTTTAAATGTGTCCGATGTTTCCCTGAAGTGATTTCCTTATTCTACACATTAATATTAGTGCATTCACCAATTTTTATTGAAATCAGAGGTAAAATTCTTTTTCCCGATTTTATACCCAAAGGCCTTTGTTCTTTTGTCAAAAATATCGAAAAATGTTGTGTTGATTTTATGATGGAATACGATGTAAATCAATGCGTCGAGTACTGTATGACTTACAGTTCCCTTAAATTAATCAAAACTAAGGCTACGCTTTTCTTATTAGCAGCTTTTTTCCGAGACCTTTAAATGTGTCCGATGTTTCCCTGAAGTGATTTCCTTATTCTACACATTAATATTAGTGCATTCACCAATTTTATTGAAACCAGAGATAAAATTCTTTTTCCCAATTTTATACCCAAAGGCCTTTGTTCTTTTGTCAAAAAATGTCGAAAAATTTTGTGTTGATTTTATGATGGAATAAGATGTAAATCAATGCGTCGAGTACTGTATGACTTACAGTTCCCTTAAATTAATCAAAACTAAGGCTACGCTTTTCTTATTAGCAGCTTTTTTCCGAGACCTTTAAATGTGTCCGATGTTTCCCTGAAGTGATTTCCTTATTCTACACATTAAT
Source organism: Abscondita cerata (assembly GCA_030710515.1). NCBI lineage: Eukaryota > Metazoa > Arthropoda > Insecta > Coleoptera > Lampyridae > Abscondita > Abscondita cerata. The sequence goes on along the minus strand of JALBCR010001572.1, from coordinate 93,382 downwards.
ATTAGTGCATTCACCAATTTTTATTGAAATCAGAGGTAAAATTCTTTTTTCCCGATTTTATACCCAAAGGCCTTTGTTCTTTTGTCAAAAATATCGAAAAATGTTGTGTTGATTTTATGATGGAATACGATGTAAATCAATGCGTCGAGTACTGTATGACTTACAGTTCCCTTAAATTAATCAAAACTAAGGCTACGCTTTTCTTATTAGCAGCTTTTTTCCGAGACCTTTAAATGTGTCCGATGTTTCCCTGAAGTGATTTCCTTATTCTACACATTAATATTAGTGCATTCACCAATTTTTATTGAAACCAGAGATAAAATTCTTTTTCCCAATTTTATACCCAAAGGCCTTTGTTCTTTTGTCAAAAAATGTCGAAAAATTTTGTGTTGATTTTATGATGGAATAAGATGTAAATCAATGCGTCGAGTACTGTATGACTTACAGTTCCCTTAAATTAATCAAAACTAAGGCTACGCTTTTCTTATTAGCAGCTTTTTTCCGAGACCTTTAAATGTGTCCGATGTTTCCCTGAAGTGATTTCCTTATTCTACACATTAATATTAGTGCATTCACCAATTTTTATTGAAATCAGAGGTAAAATTCTTTTTCCCGATTTTATACCCAAAGGCCTTTGTTCTTTTGTCAAAAAATATCGAAAAATGTTGTGTTGATTTTATGATGGAATACGATGTAAATCAATGCGTCGAGTACTGTATGACTTACAGTTCCCTTAAATTAATCAAAACTAAGGCTACGCTTTTCTTATTAGCAGCTTTTTTCCGAGACCTTTAAATGTGTCCGATGTTTCCCTGAAGTGATTTCCTTATTCTACACATTAATATTAGTGCATTCACCAATTTTTATTGAAACCAGAGATAAAATTCTTTTTTCCCAATTTTATACCCAAAGGCCTTTGTTCTTTTGTCAAAAAATGTCGAAAAATTTTGTGTTGATTTTATGATGGAATAAGATGTAAATCAATGCGTCGAGTACTGTATGACTTACAGTTCCCTTAAATTAATCAAAACTAAGGCTACGCTTTTCTTATTAGCAGCTTTTTTCCGAGACCTTTAAATGTGTCCGATGTTTCCCTGAAGTGATTTCCTTATTCTACACATTAATATTAGTGCATTCACCAATTTTTATTGAAATCAGAGGTAAAATTCTTTTTTCCCGATTTTATACCCAAAGGCCTTTGTTCTTTTGTCAAAAATATCGAAAAATGTTGTGTTGATTTTATGATGGAATACGATGTAAATCAATGCGTCGAGTACTGTATGACTTACAGTTCCCTTAAATTAATCAAAACTAAGGCTACGCTTTTCTTATTAGCAGCTTTTTCCGAGACCTTTAAATGTGTCCGATGTTTCCCTGAAGTGATTTCCTTATTCTACACATTAATATTAGTGCATTCACCAATTTTTATTGAAACCAGAGATAAAATTCTTTTTCCCAATTTTATACCCAAAGGCCTTTGTTCTTTTGTCAAAAATGTCGAAAAATTTTGTGTTGATTTTATGATGGAATAAGATGTAAATCAATGCGTCGAGTACTGTATGACTTACAGTTCCCTTAAATTAATCAAAACTAAGGCTACGCTTTTCTTATTAGCAGCTTTTTTCCGAGACCTTTAAATGTGTCCGATGTTTCCCTGAAGTGATTTCCTTATTCTACACATTAATATTAGTGCATTCACCAATTTTTATTGAAATCAGAGGTAAAATTCTTTTTCCCGATTTTATACCCAAAGGCCTTTGTTCTTTTGTCAAAAATATCGAAAAATGTTGTGTTGATTTTATGATGGAATACGATGTAAATCAATGCGTCGAGTACTGTATGACTTACAGTTCCCTTAAATTAATCAAAACTAAGGCTACGCTTTTCTTATTAGCAGCTTTTTTCCGAGACCTTTAAATGTGTCCGATGTTTCCCTGAAGTGATTTCCTTATTCTACACATTAATATTAGTGCATTCACCAATTTTATTGAAACCAGAGATAAAATTCTTTTTCCCAATTTTATACCCAAAGGCCTTTGTTCTTTTGTCAAAAATGTCGAAAAATTTTGTGTTGATTTTATGATGGAATAAGATGTAAATCAATGCGTCGAGTACTGTATGACTTACAGTTCCCTTAAATTAATCAAAACTAAGGCTACGCTTTTCTTATTAGCAGCTTTTTCCGAGACCTTTAAATGTGTCCGATGTTTCCCTGAAGTGATTTCCTTATTCTACACATTAATATTAGTGCATTCACCAATTTTTATTGAAATCAGAGGTAAAATTCTTTTTTCCCGATTTTATACCCAAAGGCCTTTGTTCTTTTGTCAAAAATATCGAAAAATGTTGTGTTGATTTTATGATGGAATACGATGTAAATCAATGCGTCGAGTACTGTATGACTTACAGTTCCCTTAAATTAATCAAAACTAAGGCTACGCTTTTCTTATTAGCAGCTTTTTCCGAGACCTTTAAATGTGTCCGATGTTTCCCTGAAGTGATTTCCTTATTCTACACATTAATATTAGTGCATTCACCAATTTTATTGAAACCAGAGATAAAATTCTTTTTCCCAATTTTATACCCAAAGGCCTTTGTTCTTTTGTCAAAAATGTCGAAAAATTTTGTGTTGATTTTATGATGGAATAAGATGTAAATCAATGCGTCGAGTACTGTATGACTTACAGTTCCCTTAAATTAATCAAAACTAAGGCTACGCTTTTCTTATTAGCAGCTTTTTTCCGAGACCTTTAAATGTGTCCGATGTTTCCCTGAAGTGATTTCCTTATTCTACACATTAATATTAGTGCATTCACCAATTTTTATTGAAATCAGAGGTAAAATTCTTTTTCCCGATTTTATACCCAAAGGCCTTTGTTCTTTTGTCAAAAATATCGAAAAATGTTGTGTTGATTTTATGATGGAATACGATGTAAATCAATGCGTCGAGTACTGTATGACTTACAGTTCCCTTAAATTAATCAAAACTAAGGCTACGCTTTTCTTATTAGCAGCTTTTTTCCGAGACCTTTAAATGTGTCCGATGTTTCCCTGAAGTGATTTCCTTATTCTACACATTAATATTAGTGCATTCACCAATTTTTATTGAAACCAGAGATAAAATTCTTTTTCCCAATTTTATACCCAAAGGCCTTTGTTCTTTTGTCAAAAATGTCGAAAAATTTTGTGTTGATTTTATGATGGAATAAGATGTAAATCAATGCGTCGAGTACTGTATGACTTACAGTTCCCTTAAATTAATCAAAACTAAGGCTACGCTTTTCTTATTAGCAGCTTTTTTCCGAGACCTTTAAATGTGTCCGATGTTTCCTGAAGTGATTTCCTTATTCTACACATTAATATTAGTGCATTCACCAATTTTTATTGAAATCAGAGGTAAAATTCTTTTTCCCGATTTTATACCCAAAGGCCTTTGTTCTTTTGTCAAAAATATCGAAAAATGTTGTGTTGATTTTATGATGGAATACGATGTAAATCAATGCGTCGAGTACTGTATGACTTACAGTTCCCTTAAATTAATCAAAACTAAGGCTACGCTTTTCTTATTAGCAGCTTTTTTCCGAGACCTTTAAATGTGTCCGATGTTTCCCTGAAGTGATTTCCTTATTCTACACATTAATATTAGTGCATTCACCAATTTTATTGAAACCAGAGATAAAATTCTTTTTCCCAATTTTATACCCAAAGGCCTTTGTTCTTTTGTCAAAAATGTCGAAAAATTTTGTGTTGATTTTATGATGGAATAAGATGTAAATCAATGCGTCGAGTACTGTATGACTTACAGTTCCCTTAAATTAATCAAAACTAAGGCTACGCTTTTCTTATTAGCAGCTTTTTCCGAGACCTTTAAATGTGTCCGATGTTTCCCTGAAGTGATTTCCTTATTCTACACATTAATATTAGTGCATTCACCAATTTTTATTGAAATCAGAGGTAAAATTCTTTTTCCCGATTTTATACCCAAAGGCCTTTGTTCTTTTGTCAAAAATATCGAAAAATGTTGTGTTGATTTTATGATGGAATACGATGTAAATCAATGCGTCGAGTACTGTATGACTTACAGTTCCCTTAAATTAATCAAAACTAAGGCTACGCTTTTCTTATTAGCAGCTTTTTTCCGAGACCTTTAAATGTGTCCGATGTTTCCCTGAAGTGATTTCCTTATTCTACACATTAATATTAGTGCATTCACCAATTTTTATTGAAACCAGAGATAAAATTCTTTTTTCCCAATTTTATACCCAAAGGCCTTTGTTCTTTTGTCAAAAATGTCGAAAAATTTTGTGTTGATTTTATGATGGAATAAGATGTAAATCAATGCGTCGAGTACTGTATGACACAGTTCCCTTAAATTAATCAAAACTAAGGCTACGCTTTTCTTATTAGCAGCTTTTTTCCGAGACCTTTAAATGTGTCCGATGTTTCCCTGAAGTGATTTCCTTATTCTACACATTAATATTAGTGCATTCACCAATTTTTATTGAAATCAGAGGTAAAATTCTTTTTTCCCGATTTTATACCCAAAGGCCTTTGTTCTTTTGTCAAAAATATCGAAAAATGTTGTGTTGATTTTATGATGGAATACGATGTAAATCAATGCGTCGAGTACTGTATGACTTACAGTTCCCTTAAATTAATCAAAACTAAGGCTACGCTTTTCTTATTAGCAGCTTTTTCCGAGACCTTTAAATGTGTCCGATGTTTCCCTGAAGTGATTTCCTTATTCTACACATTAATATTAGTGCATTCACCAATTTTTATTGAAACCAGAGATAAAATTCTTTTTCCCAATTTTATACCCAAAGGCCTTTGTTCTTTTGTCAAAAAATGTCGAAAAATTTTGTGTTGATTTTATGATGGAATAAGATGTAAATCAATGCGTCGAGTACTGTATGACTTACAGTTCCCTTAAATTAATCAAAACTAAGGCTACGCTTTTCTTATTAGCAGCTTTTTTCCGAGACCTTTAAATGTGTCCGATGTTTCCCTGAAGTGATTTCCTTATTCTACACATTAATATTAGTGCATTCACCAATTTTTATTGAAATCAGAGGTAAAATTCTTTTTTCCCGATTTTATACCCAAAGGCCTTTGTTCTTTTGTCAAAAATATCGAAAAATTTTGTGTTGATTTTATGATGGAATACGATGTAAATCAATGCGTCGAGTACTGTATGACTTACAGTTCCCTTAAATTAATCAAAACTAAGGCTACGCTTTTCTTATTAGCAGCTTTTTTCCGAGACCTTTAAATGTGTCCGATGTTTCCCTGAAGTGATTTCCTTATTCTACACATTAATATTAGTGCATTCACCAATTTTTATTGAAATCAGAGGTAAAATTCTTTTTCCCAATTTTATACCCAAAGGCCTTTGTTCTTTTGTCAAAAATATCGAAAAATTTTGTGTTGATTTTATGATGGAATAAGATGTAAATCAATGCGTCGAGTACTGTATGACTTACAGTTCCCTTAAATTAATCAAAACTAAGGCTACGCTTTTCTTATTAGCAGCTTTTTTCCGAGACCTTTAAATGTGTCCGATGTTTCCCTGAAGTGATTTCCTTATTCTACACATTAATATTAGTGCATTCACCAATTTTTATTGAAATCAGAGATAAAATTCTTTTTTCCCGATTTTATACCCAAAGGCCTTTGTTCTTTTGTCAAAAAATGTCGAAAAATTTTGTGTTGATTTTATGATGGAATAAGATGTAAATCAATGCGTCGAGTACTGTATGACTTACAGTTCCCTTAAATTAATCAAAACTAAGGCTACGCTTTTCTTATTAGCAGCTTTTTTCCGAGACCTTTAAATGTGTCCGATGTTTCCCTGAAGTGATTTCCTTATTCTACACATTAATATTAGTGCATTCACCAATTTTTATTGAAATCAGAGGTAAAATTCTTTTTCCCGATTTTATACCCAAAGGCCTTTGTTCTTTTGTCAAAAATGTCGAAAAATTTTGTGTTGATTTTATGATGGAATAAGATGTAAATCAATGCGTCGAGTACTGTATGACTTACAGTTCCCTTAAATTAATCAAAACTAAGGCTACGCTTTTCTTATTAGCAGCTTTTTCCGAGACCTTTAAATGTGTCCGATGTTTCCCTGAAGTGATTTCCTTATTCTACACATTAATATTACCACGTGCATTCACCAATTTTTATTGAAACCAGAGATAAAATTCCTCTTTCCCATTTTATACCCAAAGGCCTTTGGTTCTTTTGTCAAAAAATGTCGAAAAATTTTGTGTTTTTTTTTTTTTTTTTTTTTTTTTTTTTTTTTTTTTTTTTTTTTTGATTTTATGATGGAATAAGATGTAAATCAATGCGTCGAGTACTGTATGACTTACAGTTCCCCCCTCCTCAAATTAATCAAAACTAAGGCTACGCTTTTCTTATTATAGCTTTTTCAGAGACCTTTAAATGTTGTGTTCCCTTTAAGTGATTTCCTTATTCTACACATTAATATTAGTGCATTCACCAATTTTTATTGAAATCAGAGGTAAAATTCTTTTTCCCGATTTTATACCCAAAGGCCTTTGTTCTTTTGTCAAAAATATCGAAAAATGTTGTGTTGATTTTATGATGGAATACGATGTAAATCAATGCGTCGAGTACTGTATGACTTACAGTTCCCTTAAATTAATCAAAACTAAGGCTACGCTTTTCTTATTAGCAGCTTTTTCCGAGACCTTGAAATGTGTCCGATGTTTCCCTGAAGTGATTTCCTTATTCTACACATTAATATTAGTGCATTGACCAATTTTTATTGAAACCAGAGATAAAATTCTTTTTCCCAATTTTATACCCAAAGGCCTTTGTTCTTTTGTCAAAAAATGTCGAAAAATTTTGTGTTGATTTTATGATGGAATAAGATGTAAATCAATGCGTCGAGTACTGTATGACTTACAGTTCCCTTAAATTAATCAAAACTAAGGCTACGCTTTTCTTATTAGCAGCTTTTTTCCGAGACCTTTAAATGTGTCCGATGTTTCCCTGAAGTGATTTCCTTATTCTACACATTAATATTAGTGCATTCACCAATTTTTATTGAAATCAGAGGTAAAATTCTTTTCCCGATTTTATACCCAAAAGGCCTTTGTTCTTTTGTCAAAAATATCGAAAAATGTTGTGTTGATTTTATGATGGAATACGATGTAAATCAATGCGTCGAGTACTGTATGACTTACAGTTCCCTTAAATTAATCAAAACTAAGGCTACGCTTTTCTTATTAGCAGCTTTTTTCCCAGACCTTTGAAATGTGTCCGATGTTTCCCTGAAGTGATTTCCTTATTCTACATTAATATTAGTGCATTGACCAATTTTTATTGAAACCAGAGATAAAATTCTTTTTCCCAATTTTATACCCAAAGGCCTTTGTTCTTTTGTCAAAAAATGTCGAAAAATTTTGTGTTGATTTTATGATGGAATAAGATGTAAATCAATGCGTCGAGTACTGTATGACTTACAGTTCCCTTAAATTAATCAAAACTAAGGCTACGCTTTTCTTATTAGCAGCTTTTTTCCGAGACCTTTAAATGTGTCCGATGTTTCCCTGAAGTGAATTTTATTCTACACATTAATATTAGTGCATTCACCAATTTTTATTGAAATCAGAGGTAAAATTCTTTTTTCCCGATTTTATACCCAAAGGCCTTTGTTTTTTTTGTCAAAAAATATCGAAAAATGTTGTGTTGATTTTATGATGGAATACGATGTAAATCAATGCGTCGAGTACTGTATGACTTACAGTTCCCTTAAATTAATCAAAACTAAGGCTACGCTTTTCTTATTAGCAGCTTTTTTCCGAGACCTTTAAATGTGTCCGATGTTTCCCTGAAGTGATTTCCTTATTCTACACATTAATATTAGTGCATTCACCAATTTTTATTGAAACCAGAGATAAAATTCTTTTTTCCCAATTTTATACCCAAAGGCCTTTGTTCTTTTGTCAAAAAATGTCCAGAAACATTTTGTGTTGATTTTATGATGGAATAAGATGTAAATCAATGCGCCGAGTACTGCCTATGACTTACAGTTCCCTTAAATTAATCAAAACTAAGGCTCACGCTTTTCTTATTAGCAGCTTTTTTTCCGAGACTTTTAAATGTGTCCGATGTTTCCCTGAAGTGATTCCTTATTCTACACATTAATATTAGTGCATTCACCAATTTTTATTGAAACGAGGTTAAATTCTTCCCGATTTTATACCCAGCGCCTTTGTTCTTTGTCAAAAAACTGAAAATGTTGTGTTGATTTTATGATGGAACACGATGTAAATCAATGCGTCGATACTGTATGACTTACAGTTCCCTTAAATTAATCAAAACTAAGGCTACCTTTTCTTATTAGCAGCTTTTTTCCGAGACCTTTAAATGTGTCCGATGTTTCCCTGAAGTGATTTATTCCTACACATCTAATATTATCATTCACCAATTCTTTATTGAAACCAGAGATAAAATTCTTTTTCCCAATTTTATACCCAAAGGCCTTTGTTCTTTTGTCAAAAAATGTCGAAAATTTTGTGTTGATTTTATGATGGAATAAGATGTAAATCAATGCGTTCGAAGTACTGTATGACTTACAGTTCCTTCAAATTAATCAAAACTAAGGCTACGCTTTTCTTATTAGCAGCTTTTTTCCGAGACCTTTAAATGTGTCCGATGTTTCCTGAAGTGATTTCCTTATTCTACACATTAATATTAGTGCATTCACCAATTTTTTATTGAAATCAGAGGTAAAATTCTTTTCCGATTTTATACCCAAAGGCCTTTGTTCTTTTGTCAAAATATCGAAAATGTTGTGTTGATTTTATGATGGAATACGATGTAAATCAATGCGTCGAGTACTGTATGACTTACAGTTCCCTTAAATTAATCAAAACTAAGGCTACGCCTTTTCTTATTAGCAGCTTTTTCCGGAGACCTTTAAATGTGTCCGATGTTTCCCTGAAGTGATTTCCTTATTCTACACATTAATATTAGTGCATTCACCAATTTTTATTGAAACCAGAGATAAAAATTCTTTTCCCAATTTTATACCCAAAAGGCCTTTGTTCTTTGTCAAAAAATGTCGAAAAATTTTGTGTTGATTTTATGATGGAATAAGATGTAAATCAATGCGTCGAGTACTGTATGACTTACAGTTCCCTTAAATTAATCAAAAACTAAGGCTACGCTTTTCTTATTAGCAGCTTTTTTCCGAGACCTTCAAATGTGTCCGATGTTTCCCTGAAGTGATTTCCTTATTCTACACATTAATATTAGTGCATTCACCAATTTTTATTGAAATCAGAGGTAAAAATTCTTTTCCCGATTTTATACCCAAAGGCCTTTGTTCTTTTGTCAAAAATATATCGAAAATGTTGTGTTGATTTTATGATGGAATACGATAAATCAATGCGTCGAGTACTATGACTTACAGTTCCCTTACAATTAATCAAAACTAAAGGCTACGCTTTTCTTATTAGCACTTTTTTCCGAGACCTTGAAATGTGTCCGATGTTTCCCTGAAGTGATTTCCTTATTCTACACATTAATATTAGTGCATTCACCAATTTTTATTGAAACCAGAGATAAAAATTCTTTTTCCCAATTTTATACCCCAAAGGCCTTTGTTCTTTTGTCAAAAAATTCCGAAAAAATTTTTGTATTGATTTTATGATGGAATAAGATGTAAATCAATGCGTCGAGTACTGTATGACTTACAGTTTCCTTAAATTAATCAAAACTAAAGGCTACGCTTTTCTTATTAGCAGCTTTTTTCCGAGACCTTTAAATGTGTCCGATGTTTCCCTGAAGTGATTTCCTATTCTACACATTAATATTAGTGCATTCACCAATTTTTATTGAAATCAGAGTAAAATTTCTTTTTTCCCGATTTTATACCCAAAGGCCTTTGTTTTTTTTGTCAAAAAATATCGAAAAATGTTGTGTTGATTTTATGATGGAATACGATGTAAATCAATGCGTCGAGTACTGTATGACTTACAGTTCCCTTAAATTAATCAAAACTAAGGCTACGCTTTTCTTATTAGCAGCTTTTTTCCGAGACCTTTAAATGTGTCCATGTTTCCCTGAAGTGATTTCCTTATTCTACACATTAATATTAGTGCATTCACCATGTTTTATTTAAACCAGAGATAAAATTCTTTTCCCACCACTATGACTTACAGTCCCCTTAATTTAATCAAAACTTTTCCTAAAAGGCCTTTGAGATTATTCTTTTGTCAAAATATTGAAATCAGAGGTAAAATTCTTTTTCCCGATTTTATACCCAAAGCGTAAAAATTTTGTGTTGATTTTATGATGGAATAGATTAAGATAGTATGAAATCCCCTAATAAATAAGGCATATTTTCTTATATTACAGTTTTTGACGTCAGTACTGTGCATATGACTATTCTTTTTTAATTTATACCCAAAGCCTTTGTTCTTTGAAAAATTGATTTTAGATGGAATAAGTTAACAAGATATGATTACAGTTCCCTTAAATTAATCAAAACTAAGGCTACGCTTTTCTTATTAGCAGCTTTTTCGAGACAAATTTAAATGTGTCCGATGTTTCCCTGAAGTGATTTCCTTATTCTACACATTAATATTAGTGCATTCACCAATTTTTATTGAAATCAGAGGTAAAAATTCTTTTTTCCCGATTTTATACCCAAAGGCCTTTGTTCTTTTGTCAAAATATAAAAGAAAAATGTTGTGTTGATTTTATGATGGAATACGATGTAAATCAATGCGTCGAGTACTTTATGACTTACAGTTCCCTTAAATTAATCAAAACTAAGGCTACGCTTTTCTTATTAGCAGCTTTTTCACCGAGACCTTTAAATGTGTCCGATGTTTCCCTGAAGTGATTTCCTTATTCTACACATTAATATTAGTTGCATTCACCAATTTTTATTGAAACCAGAGATAAAATTCTTTTTTCCCAATTTTATACCCAAAGGCCTTTGTTCTTTTGTCAAAAAATGTCGAAAAATTTTGTGTTGATTTTATGATGATGGAATAAGATGTAAATCAATGCGTCGAGTACTGTATGACTTACAGTTCCTTAAAATTAATCAAAACTAAGGCTACGCTTTTCTTATTAGCAGCTTTTTTCCGAGACCTTTAAATGTGTCCGATGTTTCCCTGAAGTGATTTCCTTATTCTACACATTAATATTAGTGCATTCACCAATTTTTATTGAAATCAGAGGTAAAATTCTTTTTCCCGATTTTATACCCAAAGGCCTTTTGTTCTTTTGTCAAAAATATCGAAAAATGTTGTGTTGATTTTATGATGGAATACGATGTAAATCAATGCGTCCAGTACTGTATGACTTACAGTTCCCTTAAATTAATCAAAACTAGGCTACTTTTCTTATTAGCAGCTTTTTTCCGAGACCTTTAAATGTGTCCGATGTTTCCTGAAGTGATTTCCTTATTCTACACATTAATATTAGTGCATTCACCAATTTTTATTGAAACCAGAGATAAAATTCTTTTTCCCAATTTTATACCCAAAGGCCTTTGTTCTTTTGTCAAGAAATGTCGAAAATTTTTGTGTTGATTTTATGATGGAATAAGATGTAAATCAATGCGTCGGAGTACTGTTATGACTTACAGTTCCCTTAAATTAATCAAAATAAGGCTACGCTTTTCTTATGAGCAGCTTTTTCCGAGACCTTTTAAATGTGTCCGATGTTCCCCTGAAGTGATTTCCTTATTCTTTAGAAATCATATGCGATAATCTACTGAGCGTCTTCGAATTATATTACGAGAACGAAGGCGAGAACTCAACTCTGCACAATAAGTTTCGTTTCAAAGACACCGAACTATTTCTTTTCAACGAAATCTCCGAAAGTCTCCTATCGAAGCTCGGTGACAAAAACCTATTATGCGATTCGACTCTAAACCTTTTCGTCGAAAAGAACACGAGACTACGTAACGTTACGGTTAAGAATGCAAAAAAAGTCTCCTACGACGGTCTGAAAGTCTTAAGACAACACAAGATAGTCGCCTTCGAATGCGTCGGTTTAACAACAGTGTGCGTCGATAAAATTCTAGGTGTGTTGTTGTTACGATACAAAGCGTTTGCGGAATTGTAATAATTGGTTGTAGATTGTTTGGGTACGTGGTCGAGATGCAATATGACGAGCTTGAATATTTCGCGGTGTTCGTTTAAGGATTCGTCGAATCATTGTTTGATGATCGCTTTGACGCAGCTGAAGAACCTTCGCAGCTTAGATGTGTCGTACACCGAATTTAATCAACATACGTTGAAGTTAATATGCGAGGATTTGAATTTTTTGGAGAAGCTCGACATATCGGGGACGTTCGTCCATGATTTTACCCCGTTGTTGAAGTATTCGGAGCAGCTGACGAGCTTGGGAGTTTCTGTAAGCGCTTGTTCCCTCCGTTACATTGTACTAAACGTTTAAATTTTAGGATTTCCTGTTGAAGAAGCCGATGTCTTCCGTAATCATATGCTTGAAAAGTTTGCGACGCTTAGATGTAAGCACGACGATACAAAACTTTGCGACATCAGACGAAAGCGGCGTGAATAACATCCTCGAACATCCAGACTGTCTACCGCACCTAGTCTCGTTGGAATTATCTGGTTGGCGTGATTTTATTTCGAGCGACACCTTAGACGTGTACTTACAAAAACATCTAAAGCTGCGTTATCTCGGCCTAGTCCTCAACGAGATCGTTTTCGAGTCGCAATTCTGCGACCCGACTCATGCAAAGTTTAGAAATAATTTGGTGATGGCCGGCGTCGGCAGCGAGAATCAGATTAAGGTGACACTTCGGAGGCATTATAAGCGTGCTGGTTATGTACAAAAAGCACTATATCATCTGTTTCAATTAACGAGCGCGTTTCAAGAAGCGAGGCCTGATATCTTCGAGCTCGTGCTCGAAGCCATGGCGGCGTATTCGTCTATCTTCAGCGTGCAGATGGCTGCGACGGCTTGCCTGTATAATTTAACACGCGGGGAGCTTCCGAAGCATATACATCCTAAGCTGCTAGGAAGGGGTGTTAATCTTACCTTGAAAGCGATGTCGGAGTTTCCGCACGAGTATCAGTTGCAGAAGAATTCTTTGTTGACGCTGTGTAGTGATCGTATTTTGCAAGAGGTTACGTTCGATAGGTTTCAGTGTGCAAAGCTGGTGTTAGATTCGTTATGCGCGTTTGACGAGAGCAATATGAATCGGATGGCCGTGGCGATTTGTAGTATTTTGGCGGCTAAAGTTTCGACAGACGAGACATCCGAGTTAGGCGCGCGACCGAATTATATGAAGAAATTGTTAGTTATGGTGCAAAGTCGCATGGAGAATAAAGTTTCGGATATTACAATGAAATTCACCTTAAGTGCTTTGTGGAACTTGACCGACGAGAGTGCGGCAACTTGCACCGTGTTTTTGGAACAAGGGGGTGCCACGTTATTCTTGAATGTTTTGAAAACGTTCCGGTGTGACAGTACGATAGAGACGAAAGTGTTGGGGCTTCTTAACAACATTGCCGAGGTGGAAAAGTTGCGGACTAGTTTGATGTTAAATTCGCTGGTTGAAGAGTTGCACGCTTTGTTGAAATCAGATTTGATCGATGTTAGTTATTTCGCGGCCGGGATCGTGGCGCATTTGGCTTCGGGCGGGGACGAATGTTGGAGCGTCGATCGGTTTAGTCGGGACGAAATGCTTGAGGAGTTGGGCAAAGCCGTTCGCAATGGGGCGTGCCGGAAAGCGAGATGGTCGCTTATCGCAGCTTTAAACCGTTTTTTCCACTGATGCGGCGGGAGATGGATTATCCGGTGCAGTTGTGGGCCGTCTGGGCTATTCATCACGTGTGCACTAAAAATCGTAAGTTTATATTTACGTTAAACCTCGGTGCTTAATTTTATGTTGCAGCCGCACGTTATTGTTTAATGTTAAACGAGGAAAACGGTGTCGAGTACCTGTATGATCTTTTGGAAGATTCGAAAACTCACAAGGATATAAAAAATTTATCTGGACAAATTTTGCAGTTGCTGAAACCGCAGCCGGTTTAAAACATCGTAACGTCATGCGTAATTGTGATATTTTATAATCTGTACATAATGATTTAGTTATGCGCCACTGTTTTAGCTTATTATGTAAGTGTTGTTTGTTTTTTTTTGAGGGATTAACCCCCCGTCACATTGATCGAATTGTTTTTAATCATGTTGTGCCAAGTGCTAGTCACAAATAAATTAATTGTTAAACATATTTTTTTTGGAAGGAAATGGTGAGGGACAATTATTAAATCGATTTGTATCTGTATTTCTGTACTTCATCGATTTAATCGGCTTGCAGCCGTCATCTGGAAACAAAGGTGCCCGGTTTGGGCGTAAGAATTCAAAGCTTCACTTTGTCATCGTAGTCGGTTTCGTTCCGATCCGCTTCATGCGTTGACGAAGAGCCGCAGTTTGTCGACGCTTTCGAGCCTGTTCGGGGGTTTCAAACATGCGTCGCATTCGTTCCCTCAACGCGGCCGCTTCGCGACGTCTCCGTTTCTGATCTTCGGTTTCTAACATACGCCTGCGACGTTCTCGCAAAGCGGCGGCCGCCCTGCGTTTTGACGTTGTTCCTCTGTCTCCAAGAAACGCCGTTGTCGTTCTCTTAACGCGGCGGCTTTTCTACGTTCGTAGGATTGCTGTTCGGTTTCGGTCGCACGCCTGTGCCGTTCTCGCTGAGCGTTCTCTGACGGGGGTTTCGTATTGATATAAACCAGAGTCTGTTGTACCTCCATCTAAAAGCCGATGATGACTCATTGTAAATATCTATGATGTCAGTGGTAGAAGTTACTAACCTAAAAAAAATTCGGGGCACTTGTTACACTAATCCCCCCCGCAATCGGCTACGATAAAATTATCGCCCACAGTCAATATTTATTAAATCTTAAGAGTTTTTAAAAAACTTAAATAAATAAAGACGAAAGTTGTGAACCACCCGCAACAGATGTCGCCACTCGTGCGCGAACGTTTCCAAACCAATTTTTTACGTTTAATTCGATTGTTTCGTCGTTAATTCGTTAAGAACAAACGTTAGTAACGCGAAAAAACACGCGTGAAAAACTCGTAAGGCGAAATTTTTCGATTTTTACGAGTTTTTCGCAAAAAACTTTCGTATGTGACGTAAGTGACGCGTGCGCAGTACGATGTCGTTTTCGTGGTTCCGATCCCCACTTCAGTGTCCTCGTGTGCTCCATGTTCCCTGTTTCACAGTGCGGAGTGAAGAACTGTACAAAACGCAATGTACCTCCGCCATTGTTACGGAGTGGAACTACGCAAAGTTCTTTCGAAATATATTCGGTTTTATCGTTACAAACCGACTTTAAATGCAGAATAACGTAACAGAATTAACGCAGAAATTACTCCGATCGTTGGATAGCAATTACAATGTAAGGAATTGAGATTTTTAACGTAATTGTGTCGGTCGCATTATGTTCCATGTAAAGCAGGTGGACTGTAATGAACTCGGACCAAAAAATTTTTCGCGAATTTTACGTAAATAAACGACTTCATTACAGGCCAACTTATCGAATACACACATTCTTACGACCCCATAACTTCCAGGTCGTCGATATGCCAGCCGTCGTCGAAATCATTTCGATACTCGAGAAAATTACAATCACCAAAGAACTACTGGAGGTAAGTTACACCCAATTCGAACGGTTTAAGCATCCGAGTACCTATTTCAGACCACCCGACTAGGTAAATACGTCAACCAATTGCGACGCAACACCACAAACCGATTACTGGCGAAACGTGCAAAAGATCTCGTTAAAAAATGGCGAGACACGGTACTACCAGACTCGAACGGTCAACTGAAAGAAGAGCCGATGCAACAACAAAGAAAAAGGGCTGCAGCCACAACCGAATTAACGAACAACGCCAAACGTCCGCGTCTAAACGGCCAGCTCGAGCTCGACTTCTCCGACAATTCAAACTCTAGCTTTAAAGATACGAAAGCGATTATTTTAATTAATTCGGATTCGAATTCGAGCCTGCCGGAAACGAAACACGAACCGCCTTTAGAACATCAACAGCCTAAGAAACGGGGCAGGAAAAAAGGTTCGAAGAATCATAAGAATTTGATCGAGGAAGCTGAGGCGTCATTTTCGAATAAGTTGAATGTGTCACGTGGAAACGCCAAAGTTAAAACGACTCAAGAATTGTTAGCCGACTTGCATATAAAGAATTGTAGTAAACCGATTGACTTGAACGAGAAAGCGGCGAAGTTAACCAAACGCGTGTTGATCATAGACGAGAAGTTAAATGCGACGAATCGGTTCAAGAATTTCCAAAAAAAGGCTGTTAAGAATGAGGTGATCGAATCGGGGGTTGTTAGTAACGTGAATGATGATGAGATTATTATTGTGGACGATGTAGAAGTTGAGAGCAAGGAGGAAAACGAGGAGGTGCTGGTTAAAGTTGAAGCGGAGGTTGTTCCTAAGTCGTTGAGTATCGAGGAGGCGTTGGCTTTGCTTCCGCCCATCGATCCTACTGTCTTAGATGAGAAGGACGATGAAGAGTGTAGGTGCACGTGCCAGATGATCGAAAACAAAACTGACTTCTCGATCGCAGACGATGAAGAGGTGAATTTACAACACACATTTGAATTCGTCGAAGACGACGAATGTTCGGCTCGAACTCACCTAACCAATAAATACAATTTAGGATTAGATAGTGAAATTTTAAATAAACAAGTGGAACGATTGCACACCGAGTGTATTCCGAACGTTAACGGGAACTTCGGCGTCGGTCAATGTAAAGATGAAGCGAAACGAACGGACGATGGTCTTTATGTGAACGTAGTGCCTAATGTAAATACCGAAAATTTACTGAAATCTAGTAGTAATATAGACTATACGCAACCTGCGAGTGAAAATTTTAAAAAGTACAGCATATCGGAAACGGGGACAGAACAACACGACGACGAAGATCATAGTGATAGAACCACTTTTCGAGAGTGGCACGAGGTGCTCGAAACACCTTCATATAACGGCGAAATTTTTAAAATTTTGCCTTACGTTATCATAGATTAATGGAACTAGTCTGTATCAAAAATATTTAATAGCGAAAATTTCAAGCGCTCTACGTGCACCCGTTCTTTTAATTTATTCGTGCACCGAGCGTTTGCAAATTTTTATATATTTGTACCATTATGTAAAAAAGTTTTTAAAAGTGTAGAACCTTCCACGCTTTGTATATAATTTATCACTCTTAGAAGTGTCCTACACTGAAATAGTTACTATTATATTTGATTGTTAAGGTTGTTAATTTATGAGTTTGTTAGAATTAAACTTGCAATGTTTTATTTTTAATGTGATCGTAGGATTTTCTTCTTTTTTTTTAATTATTATTATTAATCGTGCATCAAAGATTCAAAACCAAATACGAATCGTTCTGTAAAAGCCTTCAGTGTTTAAAATACTTTTTATTAAGTTAACTTCACTAAAACGAAATCGGGAGTCATTGCGGTGTTAATGTACATTGTATAATGATATTATTGCCTTCTTAACATGAAAATACACAATATTTTCTAAATACTATCTCTGTTATTATTTCATACGTTCTGTAACAGGGTGAATTCGTCTTCGATGATCGCATCAATGTTGTAAAAGCTGGCGTGTAAACCGATTAAGAAAAATGAAGCGCCGAGCACCCAAAACATGGCAGCGCCTGCACCTACTAGATAAAACACGGGAATCGAACATATGGATACGATCCCGTATTGATGCGCCAAAGACAATTCGTGACCGAATAACACAAATTTTTTATTCTCAGCGTGTCGTTTCGACAAGTGATATCCGAGATATAGGCTTCCGACGACTGCAAACAAGAGGAGTGGTGAAGTGATTCTGGAACAACAGCCTAAGTTAATTATTGTTAAGGGTACCGGGTTCGCTTACAAGCAGTAGGCGATCAGGACCAGAAAGACGAATATGTAATTGCTTTGGAAATATTCGATGTTTTTGGTGAAACGCCTGCTTAGACGCGGAAGCGTTTGGGGAAATTTGAAATTCGTCGTTTGAACGAACTGCAACCACGGCCTTATGTTTTGTTTGCGCTCCTGTATCCATTCGTTCGCTTGAGGTAGTTGGGGTATCTGAAAAAATCTAAAAACTAGAGAGTGCGCTCCTAGTGCTTCGGTACATACTTTTGATTACTTTGCGTAGATGGGGGCACTTCCAAGTCCCCCGACACGTCTATGTTGACATCAGTCATTCTTTTTTGAGGTTATATCTTTGTGTACGTACACAACTTGTCACCGACTCAACAGATATTTCAAAAACAGATGGTTTAGTAAATCACGATAATTAAAAATTTCAATAATTCAAGTCGGAGCTATGCATCAAAACATCGAGTTTTATTAAAATTCAAATCAAAAATTTACTCTCATCTATAAAAACTGTTTCCAAATCAGAATCATTACCATGAAAAATTTTCGTGATTAAAGAAAAACGCAAGAATCGATTTTATTAAAATTCAAACCAAATTGCAAATTTCTAAGAAAATTTCACTATTAAGCATAAAAATAACGGTTTCTAAATCAGAATCATCATTATCAAAAGTTTTGTGATTAAAAAAACACAAAAAATCAAGTCAGACCTCGATTTTTTATTAAATATCCCCATGACACCCAAAAGCCATTAAAGGCAAATCCGTAAGAAATGATTTCTTAAAATTTCATAAAAATGGGACGGTTTTCAAGTCTGACCCATCTTTTGGAAGGTGGGAGTACTCGTTTGTTGCTGAAGATGAACTTCTAAAACATTTCTTTGACAATGGTTTTAACTAGAGGTCTAGGTAGGTTAAATTATCAAAAAAGCCACAATAATGATTTTGAGTTTCTTTACTATAAAAGTTAGGTTAAGTAAAGTTAGATTATCCAAAAAGCTAAAATATGAATTTTTGCGTATTTCTTTCAAAATAGGTAGGTAACAAGCAAAACAAAGATTTTTCAATTTTTGACAATAAATAGGTTAGGTTAGGTTAAGTCAGGTTAGATTATCCAAAAGCCAAAATATCAATATTTTAAATATTTCTGAAAATAAATAAATAAGATTAAGTTAGGCTATTTTCAAAAAAAAATTATGGATTTTTAAGAATTTTTTGACAATAAATAGGTTAGGTTAGATATTTATATTATCAAAGCCAAATAGTGATTTTTGAGAATTTCTTTGACAATAAACAGTTAGGTTAGGTCAAGTTAGATTATCCAAAAAGCTAAAATATGGATTTTTAAATCTTTGAAAATAAGAAAAGAAAAAAATATAAATAAGATTAAGTCAGGTTAGGTTCTCCGAAAACACAAAATATGGATATTTTGAAAATTTCTTTGACAATAGTAAATAGAGGTTAGGTTAAATTATCCGAAAAACCACAATATTGATTTTTGAGGTTTTTTTGACAATAAACAGTTAGGTTAGGTCAAGTTAGATTATCCAAAAAGCTAAAATATGGATGTTTAAATATTTGAAAATAAATAAATAAGATTAAGTCAGGTTAGGTTCTCTGAATAAACAAAATATGGATTTTTGAAAATTTCTTTGACAATAGTAAATAGAGGTTAGGTTAAATTATCCGAAAAGCCACAATATTGATTTTTGAGGATTTCTTTGACAATAAACAGTTAGGTTAGGTCAAGTTAGATTATCCAAAAAGCTAAAATATGAATTTTTGAGTATTTCTTTCAAAATAGGTGAAGTTATACAAAAAAAGCAAAATATAAATTTTTCAGGATTTTTGACCATAAATAAGTTAGGTCAAGTTAGGTTATCCGAAAAGCCACAATATTGATTTTTAAATATTTCTTTGAAAAAAATAGATTAGATTTGGTCAGGTTAGATTCTCCAAAAAAACAAAATATGAATTTTTGAACATTTCTTTGGCAATAAATAGGTTAGGTTAAGTAGTTTTAATTATCGGAAAAGCCACGATATTGATTTTTGAGGATTTCTTTGAAAATAGGTCAAGTTATCTGAAAAAAAACAAAATATGGATTTTTGATAATAAATAGGTTATGTTAGGTGAAGTTAGGTTATCCAAAAGTCAAAATATGGATTAATGAGTGTTTTTATGTAATGGCAATCTTACTTTGGTTGTACGTCACTTATGACTTAAAAATTCATACCAACCAAAATCCTAAAATTTTTTTATGTAATAAATATGTTGCCAAGTTTTTCTTCATAGTGCTGCCTGATGTTTATAAGCGTTTAAATGTGTCAAAATTAATTTGTGTTGCTTCTCTCTTCGAAGTCCGCATATGTTAATAAACAGTTTTGATGTAATTAACTAAAAATGCACAAATACAATAGAAATATGAAGAAATAAAATGATAAGTAAAAGGAATTATTAAAGAAAACCTCCAAAAATGTATTTTTTTAAAATTATAACCTATAAAATAAAACAAGCAACTCCGACAACGTTTTTGCCAAATATGTCACTGATTTTAATACCGTGGAACCAAAGTAAGATTGTCATTACTATATTGATCCAACGATGGAAAAAAATTGTTTTTAAAATATAAATTTTATGCCAGTCCTTGCAAAACTTAACCAGTCCGATTTCTATGCATCGAAATACATCGATTTTAATAAAAATTTACGAATTTCCAATGAAATGAGTCAGTGACAAGTGACTCTACAGATATTTCAAAAAGCAGATGCTTTGGTTAAAAAGTGGTACGAAAACTACGATACACCCGGTATTAATAGCATTCTACAGTTTCGCAAACCGTTGGATACGCGTCGACCAATCCGAAACGCGAATTTCCAAAATCAAACAACGCGTTGCTATTGGTCGAAGATTTATTGAATTAAACGGTCGTTTCAGCGTATGTTAGTCGAGTTAGTTTTTCGGTGTTTTTTTTTTAAACGTAAAATAATGAGTCTCGCACGAAAATTGGATTTCGACTTCGACGATTCGGACAATGAGCCGTTGAACACGTCGTTGTCGTCCGGATACGCGCCGAGTTCAATGAACAGTACAAGTTCGGACTGGAGTAAAACAACTAACAGTGTGGACCACGCCGTTTTGAGTCCCCCTTACAAACGTGTACGCGCTTTAAATCTGTGCGACGATCCTCTCACCCCAAAAACTATCATTGAGAAAAGTTCGAACAAGCACCTGACACCGTACAGCAAACGACAAGGTGGTCTATTCCTTCAAACAACAATCGCAGACAACAACAAACCGGCAGCTAACGTCAATCCTTTCACACCAAACAACTTTAACATCAACAAAAAACGCACACGTCCTTACCGATCATCATCTAAGTTAAGTGACGATTCCGATTCGAACAGCGACGCCGAGATTGAACAACCGATGAAACGACGTGCCCTCGAAGAAAACAACATAACCAGGTACCATAAGGAGTTCTTGGAGCTCGAATTGATTGGGTCCGGACAATTCGGTGCCGTATACAAGTGCATCAATCGTTTAGACGGTTGTGTTTATGCCATAAAGAAATCGTCGAAACCGGTCACGGGTACCATTTTAGAAAAGTGGGCTTTGAATGAAGTGTACGCGCATGCGGTGCTAGGTGGTCACCAACATGTCGTACAATATTATTCGGCTTGGGCCGAAAACAATCACATGTTAATACAGAACGAATATTGTAACGGTGGTTCGTTAGCACAGAAAATCCTACAGGATAGCTTAAGCGCTTCCGAGCTGCAGCAACTCATTGTGCAGGTTGCCGAAGGCTTGCGGTTTATACACTCGAATGGGCTGGTGCATCTCGACATCAAACCGGCGAACATATTCTTATCGTGTAAGAAGAAGATGCAGTTCATTAATTATGATTCCACAGATGACGGTTTCGAAGACCAGCACGAGTCTTCCTTCTCTGAAGAGGAACAGATTATGTACAAAATTGGTGATTTAGGACATGTTACTAGCATCGCAAACCCTCAAGTAAGTTGAATTGACACAATCTTGCTCGCAGGTAGTTAACATTTTTTTTTAGGTTGAAGACGGTGACTGTCGCTACCTACCCAGAGAGATTCTCGAAGAGGATTACACCAATCTTCCCAAAGCGGATATCTTCTCATTCGGTATAACTTGTTTAGAAGCAGCCGGTTCAGGTCCTCTTCCGAAAAACGGCGAACCTTGGCACAAAATCCGCGACGGTAAACTACCACACTTAACGACATGTGTCAACCGAAACTTACTTGACCTAATCAAGTCGATGCTGAATGGCAATCCAAGCTTAAGACCTGAACCTTTACAAATAATACAGAGTAGAGCCGTCTCGCTGCGCAGCAGTAAAAAATCTTGCGCCCAGTTGCAAAGAGAAGTTAATGCTTTGCAAGTGAAAACCGAAATATTATCGAAACAATTGGTCGACGCGACCAAATACATCAAGGCCCTTACACCCGAAGTGACACAAATAAAGACTCTCAAAAGGTATTCGTCCCGCATAATCGGTAAGAAATTAAATCGAAGTTCAAGTACAACGGAGTTTTAATTGAAAACTTTGTATTTAATTTTAAAGTGTAAAACATGTAACGTTAACTGTGTTTGTAAAGGCTGTTAATTAGTATTAAGGAGGAGTGCGACTTGTTAAGTGTTTCAGTTTTGTTGTTCGTATTAATAAGCAACTTGCTCCTCTTAAGTGAGTGATATAATCGTTATTATACATTTCTTTATTGTAGTCGACAGGTGTGCGCCTGTTTGTTTTTCTCTTACAAATTAACAACTTTTTAAATTTTCATTTTATATCGTAAGTGTATTAGGTTTTTAAGTTTAACTATGTAAACATATTTATATGAGAAAATTATAATAAACCTGACCCACTAATTCACGGTTTATTTATTTTGTTGGTTAATTTTTGACGTTTAAAAAACCTCAAGTTTTGTTTTTACCAGGCCAACTTGACATTTAATTTGAAAGCAAGGCTAACTTGATTTTTCAATGCAAGATCTGATCAAACCTCTTTTTCAAAGCTAGCTTGAGTCAGGTCACTGCAAAAACAATCTTGAATTCTCAAAGCAATCTCCAATCAAACTGAGTTTGCGTTAAAAACAGCCACCTATAAAAACCTTTGAAAACGGCCAACTTGATTCTATGAAAGCGTACCAATTGATCAAACTTCTTTGGGTTCAGTCATAAACACGTTCTACGACATCCGCCTAAAAACTAGCTTGAGTGTTGGGTCTCAAAAACAATTAAACTAGATTTCTCGAATCAACCTCCAACCAAACTTAGTATGCGTTAAAAACTTCCACCTAACAACCTCTCAAAACGGTGAACTTGATTCTATGAAAGTCTACCAATTTATCAAACTTCTTAGGTTCCATTAAACAGGTTTTATGACATCCGCCTCAAAACTAGCTTGAGTTGGGTCTCAAAAACAATTGAACTTGATTTCTGAAAGCAATCTCCAATCAAGCTTAGTTTGCGTTAAAAACTTCCACCTATAAAAACATCTGAAAACGGCCAACTTGATTTATCAAACTTCTTTAGGTTCAGTCACAAACACGTTCTACAACATCCACCTAAAAACTAGCTGGAGTTTGGGTCTCAAAAACAAATGAGTTTGAAACCAACGCTAACTTGATTTATCAAAAAGGAATTTATCCTATCAAACTTAGTTTGCGTTAAAAACTTTCAAAATAACCTCTGAAAGGGCCAACTTGATTCTATGAAAGTCTACCAATTTATCAAACTTCTTATGTTCAATCAAACATGTTCTACGACATCCGCCTCAAAACTAGCTTGAGTTGAGTCTCAAAAACAAAAGCAATCTCCAATCAAACTTAGTTTGGGTTAAAAATAGCCACCTATAAAAACCTCTGAAAACGGCCAACTTGATTCTATGAAAGCGTACCAAGTTATCAAACTTCTTTAGGATCAGTCATAAACACGTTCTACGACATCCGCCTAAAAACTAGCTTGAGTTGGGTCTCAAAAACAATTGAACTTGATTTCTGAAAGCAATTTCCAATCAAGCTTAGTTTGCGTTAAAAACTTCCACCTATAAAAACATCTGAAAACGGCCAACTTGATTTATCAAACTTCTTTAGGTTCAGTCACAAACACGTTCTACGACATCCGCCTAAAAACTAGCTTGAGTTTGGGTCTCAAAAACAATTGAGTTTGAAACCAACGCTAACTTAATTTATCAAAAAGCAATTTATCTAATCAAACTTAGTTTGCCTTAAAAATTTCCACCTATAAAAACGCGGCCAACTTGATTCTACGTAGGTCTACAATTCTTCACACTTTCTCAAAAGAAGCTTGGAGTCGACTTTCAAAATAATTGAAACCAACGCTAACTTAATTTCTCAAAGCAGTATCCAAACAAACTTAGTTCGTGTCGAAAACTTCAACCTAAAAACCTCTGAAAATGGCCAACTTGATCCTACAATCGTAAAACCTCTTAGGTTCAGTCAAACACGTTCTACACGACATCCGCCTCAAAACTACCTTGAGTTTGGTCTCAAAAGCAATTGAATTTGAAACCAACGCTAACTTGATTTCTTAAAGCAATATCCTATCAAACTTAGTTTGCGTTAAAAACTTTCAAAATAACCTCTGAAAACGGTCAACTTGATTCTATGAAAGTCTACCAATTTATCAAACTTCTTATGTTCAATCAAACATGTTCTACGACATCCGCTTCAAAACTAGCTTGAGTTGAGTCTCAAAAACAAAAGTAATCTTCAATCAAACTTAGTTTGGGTTAAAAATAGCCACCTATAAAAACCTCTGAAAACGGCCAACTTGATTTTATGAAAGTGTACCAAGTTATCAAACTTCTTTAGGATCAGTCATAAACAGGTTCTACGACATCCGCCTAAAAACTAGCTTGAGTTGGGTCTCAAAAACAATTGAACTTGATTTCTGAAAGCAATTTCCAATCAAGCTTAGTTTGCGTTAAAAACTTCCACCTATAAAAACATCTGAAAACGGCCAACTTGATTTATCAAACTTCTTTAGGTTCAGTCATAAACACGTTCTACAACATCCACCTAAAAACTAGCTGGAGTTTGGGTCTCAAAAACAAATGAGTTTGAAACCAAAGCTAACTTGATTTA
Organism: Abscondita cerata; assembly: GCA_030710515.1. Lineage (NCBI taxonomy): Eukaryota > Metazoa > Arthropoda > Insecta > Coleoptera > Lampyridae > Abscondita > Abscondita cerata. The sequence continues at coordinate 68,303 of JALBCR010001572.1, read as the reverse complement.
TCAAAAAGCAATTTATCCAACCAAACTTAGTTTGCGTTAAAAATAGCCACCTATAAAAACGGCCAACTTGATTCTATGAAAGTCTACCAATTGATCAAACTTCTTAGGTTCAGTCAAAGCCGTTCTACGACATCCGCCTCAAAATTAATTTTAGTTTGGTCTCAAAAACAATTGAGTTTGAAACCAACGCTAACTTGATTTATCAAAAAGCAATTTATCCAATCAAACTTAGTTTGCGTTAAAAACTTCTGGAAACGGCCACCTTTAATGTACAGCTCTTAAAAAAAAAACCGGTAACTTGATTTCTCTAAGCAATTTGGAACCTAATAATTCGGTAGTTTTGTCAGTAAAAATTGCAAAGCCAACTTTTCCTTATAAAACAGATTCTTATTATTCGGTAGCCGAATACCGATTATAAGTTGCCTTCTTACTGCTAGTTTTCAAGGGGCCAAAACATCGAAAACTAATCGCTAGTGTATCTATCTACCGATTTCAGAAGATTTTTTGTAGACAATGTACCTGCTGCTGAATCGTAACGTCTATCTTCTGAGGAATCTTAACACAGCCCTTTACATTACGAGCATTTAAAATCTAACCTCAATTCTCACCAGTTGAAGTTAAAAGCATTAATAAATGCAGGTCTATAGTGTGAAGCAGTTTTGTAATAAATTCACTGAGCTTAACTTATTACCTATCCAAATTCATACACCTTACACTAATTAAATAAATTTAAAAAATACTTGCTTTGATTAACATCAACGCTCAGAACTCACAACACCAACTAAATACAAAATTTAACTCACTCTCAAAAACGATTACAAATTTGTTGCTTAATTTTTAAAATCATACAAAATCAAGTGGCGCGTTACTGTGTCTCTTGTACCTTACATAAAATACAGGATGCGTCGTCGAAAATAAATGAACACTCGTACGCAAATCGTTCATTCTTCAAAACAAATACTATACACAACAACAAAACAGAAATTATTTTCTTAAATGTTACAAAATATAAAACTCTAAATAATAAAAAATAAGTTCGGCAGTCTTAATATCGAGCTAGTACCTTTAGATTATGTCGTAAAAAACGCTACTTAAAAAGGCACATAATTTTTTTTTAAGCCAACCCGATGACCAGGCATCTAGCGTCAAGTAGTCTTTGGTAAAGAAGCTAAGTACGAAATTCTTCTGCAAATACTTAATTATGTTTCGAAATGTTTATAAATTGCGGTTATGTAAGCCATAACTTGCTGCCAGTCGGGGCGTTCTAGTTGCACCATATCGTTGATGTTCTGCAAAACAAAATTCAAATTACGTGACCGTAGATACTAGAGACACTTACCAAAGTCGTTGAGATTCCGACACTTTCGGCCGCGGCGAACGCCAACGAAAAATTACGACGTTTCTCTTGCGGTATCAAATCATCGTAAGGAATGCGATCGGGCAAATACGTGTGAAGGATCGCGCAGAACGCGAGACCGTCGTTCCACGAACTGCTGAAATTCGTTATGTCGATGTTCCGATAACCGACGGCCTTATTCTGACACCATTTTAATAGCGCGTTACGTTTCGAGCCGCCATTTTTCACGAGACCGTTTAACGGATCTTTACGATCACACAAATCCGAATAGCTGTTGCGACGATTGTAATCGATTTTTTCGTCTTTGCAGCTGGGTTTCTTTTCGTTTATTATGGTTTTCGTCCAGTCGCGTGTTTGTTTGTTCGGTTGTTGTTCGCGTAGCGGCGGTTTCGGTTCGCACCAATCGGGCGAGGTCGGCGTCGGCGTTGTGGGTGTTTTCAAGTCCGATGTCAGCGAGTTTAAAGATGACGTCGAGCTAGATCGAGATGCAATGTTCAAACCTGAAAATGATTAAAAAATTTTGACAAAACTTTTTTTTTTAAATTTTATTAGCCTACGAAAAGACTTATTTTTTGAAAATTTAAACCTAACCTAATTAAATCTACCTTGACCTGACCTAACCAAACAAAACCTAATCCAGAATGAAAACCATTAAGATTTTACGATTTATTTTCGAAAAATTGTGTCATCGGATACAATGTAAAATCATCGTACAATGAACCACTATTAAACCCATAAGAAAAATTGAATCGTCAAGCATCAAAATCAATCATATTATCAGTAAATTATCAAAAACTTAAAAAAAGCGACCATCATAGATCAGTGTTTAGTTACCAAAGGTGTACATACTAATTACTGTCAAAACTATTTAATTATAAAAATTATACTTGAAATTTTTAATAAATATAAACGAATTATCGCCAACTAAAATGTAATTTCTGGCAAATTATCCAAGTTATTAAAATATCAGAAAATTTTTAAAATTATCAAAAAAAAGTCGATTTCTAAAAAATTCCTCCAAGTTATAATTTGAGACTTAATGCAATAAATCAAAATTTCTTATAAGGAAGAATATTAACAAGGTTATCAAACCCAATCAAAAATTATCGACAAAATTCTTCATATAATCTAATTATCTGTTAAGGAAATAAACTATCAAAACCTTAAACAAACCTACACTCATAAAATGGTTCTAGATTCGTGATACAACAGAAATCATGAGATTTCATTAAAATATCAAAGTCATCGGCAAAATTTCACATAAATCGTTAGTAATAGAATCATTAGATTTAAACTTTTCGGTTGCCTAAAAAATTATCAAACTCTTAAATGATTCTACACGAATTATCGTCAAACACATAAAATGTAAGCAATAATTAGAGAGTTAAACGAACGTGGAAAAACAAAATTATTAAATGATTATCGGTGATCGCATACTACATATAAATTTACAAAAACTTTAATGTGTAAATTTACAAAATTGTTTAGTTAAGGTTTAATGCAAGTTGCGGTTTCGAAAAAAATATTAAAGCTATTGGCAAAATTTCACATAATCATTAGATTTAAACTTTCAGATCGTCTAAAAAATTATCACTCCACACGAATTATCCCCATACACACAGAAGGTAAGCAATAATTAGAGAATTAAACCAACTTGGACAATGAAAATTATCAAATGATTATCTCTAAATTTACAAAAACTATAAAAATGCATAAGTTCTTAAATAACACAATCAAATGATTATCGCTTATCGAATATTATATATAAATTATCAAAAACAATAAAAATGCAATCATTGACAAAATTGTTATTGTCCTTCGAATTATCAAAAAGCTTAAAATTTTAACTAAGAATATTATCGACTCCAAAGAATTATCGCAAATCACGTAAAATAAAACTATAATATAAGGTTCAATACAGGTTATCGGCAAAATCATATGCATCGTTAGTTATAGAATCGTTAGATTTAAACTTTCCGGTAATGTAAAAATTGTCAAACTCTGTAATGACGAATTATCGCCAAACACATAGAAGGTGCGAATTAAACCAAGGTAGATAAAAGATAATTATCGCTTATCGAATATTACATATAAATTATCAAAAACTATAAAACTGCATTCACTTACAAAATTGTTGTCGTTCAAATGATCAAAAATCAAGCTTCAAAATTTAACTAAGAATATCAACGACTCCAAACGAATTATCGCCAGTAACGTAAAATAAATCAATAAATTAAAGTTTAATTCAAGTTGAAGTGTCAAAAAAATTATCAAAGTTATTAGATAACACAATCAAATGATTATCGCTTATCGAATATTACAAAAACTATAAAAATGGATACACTTACAAAATTGTTATTGTCGTTCGAATTATCAAAAACAAACCTTCAAAATTCAACCAAGAATATTAACGACTCGAAATTATCGCCAATCAAAGTTATTAAATAACACAATCAAACGATTATCGCTTATCGAATATTACATATGAATTATCAGAAACTATAAAAATGAACACACGTACTAAATTGTTATTGACGTCCAAATAATCAAAAACGAAGCTTCAAAATTTAACTGAGAAGATTAACGACTCCAAACGAATTATCTCAGTCACGTAAAAACAACAATATTTCAAAATTTAATGCAAGTTGAGGTTCAAGAAAAAGAAAAAATAATCGTTACATTTAAACTTTACGATTGTCTAAAAAAATTATCAAACTCTTCAATGACTCCACACGAATTATCACCAAATACATAGAAGAGTAGGTCGCCTAAAAAATTATCAAACTATTCAATGACTCACACAATTATCACCAAATACATAGAAGGTAAGCAATAATTAGAGAATTAAACCAACGTGGACGTTGAAAATTACCAAATGATTATCGGTGATCTCATATTACACATAAATTTACAAAAACCATACAAATGCATAAATTTACAAGATTGTTAATTTAAAGTTAATGCAAGTTGAGGTTTCAAAAAATTATCAAAGTTATTAAATAATCATTCCCAAGGGGTACACTTTGGAAGAAGTTTCCGATTTATTTTAATTTTAACGTCATTCAAATTTTTATTGCCATGTATTATTTTTATTAATAACATATTATTTTGTATATCAAATGATTATCGCTTATCGAATATTACAGAAACTATAAAAATGCATACACTTACAAAATTGTTATTGTCGTTCGAATGATCAAAAACAAAGCTTCAAAATTTAACTAAGAATATTAACGACCCCAAACGAATTATCACCACTCACTTAAACAAAACAATAATTTAAGGTTTGATGCAAGCTGAGATTTAAAAAAAATTATCACAGTTATTAAATAACCATGCCCAAGGAGAAATTTTCGATTTATTTTAATTTTTATTAATAACATATTATTTTGTATATCCAATTATTATCGCTTATACATTTATAAAATGCATACACTTACAAATTTGTTATTGTCGTTCAAATTATCAAAAACGAAGCTTCAAAATTTAACTAAGAATATTAAGTACCATAAACGAATTATCGCCTATCACTTAAACAAAACAATAATTCAAGATTTGATTCAAGCTGAGATTTCAAAAAATTATCACAGTTATTAAATAACCATCCCCAAGAAGAAATTTTCGATTTATTTTAATTTTTATTAATAACATTATATTATTTTGTATATCAAATGATTATCGCTTATCGAATATTACAGAAAAATGCATATACCTACAAAATAGTTATTATCAAAAGCAAGCTTCAAATTTTAACTAAGAATACTAACGATCCCAAACGGATTATCACCAATCACTTAAACAAACCAATTATTTAAGGTTTGATGCAAGTTGAGGTTTCAAAAAAATTATCAAATTAATTTTTTGATAATTGAACCTTACCTAACTTAACCTAACGTTAATTTTTGATTTTGTATATCAAATGATTATCGCTTATCGAATATTACAGAAACTATAAAAATGCATACACTAACGAAACAGTAAGTTATGGATTGATGCAAGTTGAGGTTTCAAAAAAATTATCAAATTAATTTTTTGAAAATTGAACCTAACCTAACCTAAACATTAATTTTTGAAGAGTAACCATTAAAATTTCGTTTTCGAAAATCGTTGCCAGATGGCAGCACTTTTTAATCGTACTCTTACCAAGTTTAATCGTCGGCTTCGCGGCGTTTTCGATACTTTCGATCAACGACTACAGACTGCCTACTGTTCTGCCGATTCAACACGACCTTCTGTCGTCGGGAGGCGAGCTCCTCGCCAGAAAAATTCTCTTGACGCAAAGTAGTGTCGTTGGCTGCAATAAAAAAAATACACGTCAGTTACAAAATTTGTTTGCGACAAAGCGTTAAAGCCGAAACGACACCGTAGCCCGACGAAAAAAAAGCGCAACATAAACAAGAGCGAACGAATCTACTACCTTCGAGACTCCTCCTCTTCCGACAATGTAAAAATTCTTGAAAAACTTACGATTTATTTGAATAAAAAAAAAGTTTACATTTGATTATTAGTATAAATATTTTTTTAATGCTTCTCTTTCCCGATGCGTTTGAATGTGGTGTATTTCATGACGTCATTGCGAAAATTGTTCGTACGAATAAGACTTTCGAATTTTCTACGCACGTTCTGAAGCTCGTCGTTGTGTTTTCTTTCGTGCGCACGTCGGTTTTGCTCGGGATCGTCTTCGGAACGAGTTCGTTCGAATGTACGAAACCGGTCGCGCACGCGCTGTCCTCTTTTCGACGACGAGCACCGGATTCGTTTGAGTAGAATTTGATTGCCCACCCGAGCGTCCTCGTCTAACGCATCGACATGCGCGAATTCATCGTTGCTGAACAACTGAATTATTTTGCAGCTATCCGTTTGCGTTAACTGACTCGCGTCGCCGACGACTTCATGCGCGTTCATATCTTCACTTTCAGGTTTGCTATCGATTTTGATGACATTGACGTTTGTACAATCGACCAATTGTCGACTTCGCCTAGGATACGGAACCGGTATATCATCAGTAATCTGCGATCGCGCAAACTCGATGATTTTTAAATCGTTCTCGTTCAGATCCGACATCGGTCGGCTGAAATCGGAATTCGTGCGAATCCTCTCGACCAAATCGACCTCGTCGTCGCTTAAATCTTTACGCAAATCCACCAAAACATCCTCAATATCGTCGTAGTATCTGCGACGAAACGACGTCGTCGGTCGCGGCATTTGAAAAACGGTCTTGACGAAATCGTCGATATTCGCGCTACCTTCGTTCGAACTCCTCGTGCCGCCCGACATCTCGTAAACGCTCTTGATATTTTTATCGTTCAAAACCGACATCAACTTCTGATTGGCGAACACCGACGTGAAAACCGGTTCGCTGATTCGAGGTTTCTGTTTTAGCGAAATCTTTTTTAAGGTGTTCTTGCGACCCATCTCCTCGAGCGAATGTTTCAATTTGATCACGAACTTTTCTTCGGCCGTGAATTCGTCCTCCGCCTTGGTGAGATCGATTCGAGCGTACAAATCTTCCAAAGTGTCTAAATTCATTTCGCTGTTGCTGTGCGGTTTTAAGTTCGTATCGGTTTCGTTCAAGTGTATGTTGTCCATGCTAAGACTTTTATTTTTCGAACCGTAATTGCTGAACCTAAGCTTGCCGAAGAACGACTGCTCCGTGTTTTGATTTTTAGGATTAGGATCTAAGTTAGAAAGTTTTAGTAAATCGGTGAACGGGAGACGAGTTGCTATAGTCGGGAAGATGAGCATCAACAAATTTTTGAAACGTAGTTCCATGAGATCAAGATCATTAAAAGTCGCAGAGTATGATTACATAAAACTGTTGACAATTTTTTTTTGTAATTAGAGATATTCGCAAAAACCAGTCTTTCTGCAATTAGAGAAACTTGCTCCAAAACGCTGGATAATTTTACGAGTAATAAAAAAAATAAAAGATTATTTCCAGTATCTCTAATTTTTTCTGTAATTAGAGATATTTGTCCCGAAACACTTAATAATTTTAAAGTAATTAACAATAATACAAGATATGTGTAAAAACCAGTCTCTCCTATTTTTTTTATATAATTAGAGATATTTGAACCAAAACAGAATCATTTTACAAATAACAAATAAAAGTAATTGTAAAAACCAGGCTCTCTATTTTTTGTGTAATTAAAGATATTTATAATTTTTTTTTAAATTACTAGTTTATTTCCTCTGAAACATTAGATAATTTTACAAATAAAGAATAAAATAAAAGATATTTGTAAAAACCAGATTCTTTCATTTTTCTCTGCAATTAGAGATATTTGTCCCAATACCAAATTATCTCATTTTTTTCAATAATTGACCAAATCACTGAATAATTTTGAATTAATGAATAATAAAAGATATTCATAAAAACCAGTATCTCTCATTTTTTGCAGTTAGAGATATAAAGCCTTAAAATACCGGATAATTGTACAAATAAATAATAAAAATAAAAAATATTTGTAAAAACCAGTATCTATAATTTTTTGTAATTAGAGATATTTGCCCCAAAAACCTGGATAATTTTACAAATAACAAATAAATATAAAAATAAAAATACTTGTAAAACCCAAGCTCTCTATTTTATGTAATTTGAGATATTTGCCCCAAAACACTGGATACATTTACAACGAATAAAAAATATTTAAAAACCTCGTTTTTCGGTAGTTAAAAAATTGAAGTAAAGTTCTAGAAAATACGATTTTCAACAAATTTTAAATAAATCATCGCAAAAATAATGAATTAAAATAAAACATCTGTAAAAACCAGTCTCACTTAAATTTACAAAAAAATCGACTAAAGTTCTAGAAAACACAATTTACAACTTTTCAAAAATTCTAAAATTATTTTACTCAAATCATTTTGGAGAGATATCAGTCCCAAAACACTGAATAGTTTAATAAGCAATCAATAAAAATAAAAATACTTGTCAAAACCAGAGATATCTGCCTAAATTATTTACAAAAAAAAATCGAATAAAAGCTCTAGAAAATACTTTTACATGAAATTTTTAACAAATCGCCGCACAAAAGTTTGATGAAAAAATGTGATGATTAGTCGTCTCTCAAAATATCACACATAAGGATACAATAATTTTCAAGATACCTTAAGCCTTCGCCAATATCTCAAAATTGTATAATTTATAAAAGAAATTATAATTATCAATATGTATCTCAAAATTTCTTCAACTTCAAATATGTTCAAACAAAATTTGATGATTACTTGTATCTCAAATTTTCATCAATAAGAATTTTACAAGAAAATGTTTCGAGTGAAATCATTTATTATGTTTAATATTTTTCGAGATCCCTTGAAGATTTATCGTCGTTTATCACAAAAATTAGTTATTTTACAAAAAAATATGATTAGCAATATCTCAAAATTTTTAATTTTACAGAAAATCTCATCCATAAGCGTTTTATGCAAGAAAACGTTCCAAGTACAATTTGTTGAAATTAATTATTATGTTCAACATTTTTTCAAGATCCCTTGAAGATTTATAGTCGTTTATCTCAAAAATTAGTTATTTTACAAAAGAAATATGATTAGCAATATCTGAAAAATTTTTAATTTTACAGAAAATCTCAGCCATAAGCGTTTTATACAAGAAAAAGTTTCAAGTAAAATTTGTTGAAATCATTTATTATGTTCAACATTTTTTCAAGACACCTTGAAGATCAGTGTTCACCGTTGTATATCTCAAAAATTAATTTTGTTACAGAAAACCTCATCCATAAGCGTTTTACAAGAAAACGTTCCAAGTACAATTTGTTGAAATTATTTATTATGTTCAACATTTTTTCAAGATACCTTGAAGATCAGTGTTCACCGTCGAATATCTCAAAAATTATTAATTTTACAGAAAATCTCATCCATAAGCGTTTTATACAAGAAAACGTTTCAAGTAAAATTTGTTGAAATCATTTATTATGTTCAATATTTTTTCAAGATACCTTGAAGGTCAGTCGTTTAACGTTTAACATTTTCCAAGATACCTTGAATATTAGATCAGTGTTCACCGTAGTTTATCTCAAAATTATGAATTATCTCATCCATAAGGGTTTTACAAAAAAATTTTCAAGTACAATTTATTGAAATTATTTTTTATGTTCAATATTTTTCAAGATACCTTGAAGGTCAGTCGTTTAAACGTCGTTTACCTCAAATATTATTTATTTTACAGAAAATTCAATTGTACGATATTGAAAGTAAGATTTTTGTTGCTTTAGTTTTACAAAAAAAAATTGACTATCAATATCTCGAAAACTATAAATTTTACAGAAAATCTCATCCATACACGTTTTACAGAAAATGTTTCACGTACAATTTGTTGAAATTATTTAATTTGTTCAACATTTTATCAAGTTACCTTGAAGATCAGTCGTTTATCTTAAAAATTATTTATTTTACAAAAAAATTGTGATTAACAATATCTTGAAAATTATTAATTTGACAGAAAATTTCATCCATAAGCGTTTCACAGAAAATGTTTCAAGTACAATTTGTTGAAATATATTATGTTCCACATTTTCAAGATACCTTGAAGATTAGTGTTCACCGTCGCGTATCTCAAAATTATTAATTTTACAGAAAATCTCATCCATAAGCATTTTCAAAAAAACGTTTCAAGTACAATTTGTTGAAATGATTTATTATGTTCAACATTTTTTCCAGATACATTGAAGATCAGTGTGCACCGTCGTTTATCTCAAAAATTATTAATTTTACAAAAATCTCATCCATAAAAGTTTTACAAGAAAATGTTTCGAATACAATTTGTTGAAATTTATTATTATGTTCCACGTTTTTCAAGATACCTCAAAGATCAGTGTTCACCGTCGATTATCTCAAAATTATTAATTATCTATCCATAAGGATTTTACAAAAAAATGTTTCTAGTACAATTTATTGAAATTATTTTTATTTTAAATATTTTTTTTTGATTCCTTGAAGGTCAGTCGTTTAACGTCTTTTAACTCAAAAACTTTTTATTTTACAAAAAAATTATGATTATCAATATCTCCAAAATTATTAAATTGGCAGAAAATCTCATCCATAAGCGTTTTACCCGAAAATGTATCAAGTACAATTTGTCGTATTATGTTCACTATTTTTTCAAGATACCTTGAAGATCAGTGTTCACCGTCGTATCTCAAAAATTATTAATTTGACAGAAAATTTCATCCATAAGCGTTTCACAAGAAAAATGTTTTCAAATACAATTTGTTGAAATATAATGTTCCACATTTTTCAAGATACCTTGAAGATTAGTGTTCACCGTCCTTATCTCAAAAATTATTTATTTTACAAAAAAAAATTGATTATCATTATCTCAAAATTATTAATTTTACAAAAATCTCATCCATAAAAGTTTTACAAGAAAATGTTTCGAATACAATTTGTTGAAATTTATTATTATGTTCCACATTTTTCAAGATACCTCAAAGATCAGTGTTCACCGTCGATTATCTCAAAAATTATTAATTATCTCATCCATAAGGGTTTTACAAAAAAATGTTTCTAGTACAATTTATTGATATTATTTTTATTTTAAATATTTTTTTGATTCCTTGAAGGTCAGTCGTTTAACGTCTTTTATCTCAAAAACTTTTTATTTTACAAAAAATTATGATTATCAATATCTCAAAATTATTAAATTGGCAAGAAAATCTCATCCATAAGCGTTTTACCGAAAATGTATCAAGTACAATTTGTCGTATTATGTTCACTATTTTTTTCAAGATACCTTGAAGATCAGTGTTCACCGTCGTATATCTCAAAAATTATTAATTTGACAGAAAATTTCATCCATAAGCGTTTCACAAGAAAATGTTTCAAATACAATTTGTTGAAATATATTATGTTCCACATTTTCAAGATACCTTGAAGATTAGTGTTCACCGTCGCTTATCTCAAAAATTATTTATTTTACAAAAAAAAATTGATTATCATTATCTCAAAAATTATTAATTTTACAAAAATCTCATCCATAAAGTTTTACAAGAAAATGTTTCGAATACAATTTGTTGAAATTTATTATTATGTTCCACATTTTTCAAGATACCTCAAAGATCAGTGTTCACCGTCGATTATCTCAAAAATTATTAATTATCTCATCCATAAGGGTTTTACAAAAAAATGTTTCTAGTACAATTTATTGAAATTATTATTTTAAATATATTTTTGATTCTCGAGGTCAGTCGTTTAACGTCTTTTATCTCAAAAACTTTTATTTTACAAAAAAATTATGATTATCAATATCTCCAAAATTATTAAATTGGCAGAAAATCTCATCCATAAGCGTTTTACGAAAATGTATCAAGTACAATTTGTCGTATTATGTTCACTATTTTCAAGATATCTTGAAGATCAGTGTTCACCGTCGTATATCTCAAAAATTATTAATTTGACAGAAAATTTCATCCATAAGCGTTTCACAAGAAAATGTTTCAAATACAATTTGTTGAAATATATTATGTTTCACATTTTTCAAGATACCTTGAAGATTAGTGTTCACCGTCGATTATTTCAAAATTATTAATTTTACGAAAATCTCATCCACAAGCGTTTTTCAAAAAACGTTTCAAGTACAATTTGTTGAAATCATTTATTATGTTCAACGTTTTTCAAGATACATTGAAGATCAGTATGCACCGTCGTTTATCTCAAAAATTATTTATTTTACAAAAAATTCAATTGTACGATATTGAGAGTAAGATTTTTGTTGCTTTAGTTTTACAAAAAAATTGATTATCATTATCTCAAAATTATTAATTTTACAGAAAATCTCATTCATAAGCGTTTTACAAGAAAATGTTTCAAATACAATTTGTTGACATTATTTATTTTGTTCAACATTTATTAAGATTCCTTGAGATCAGCCGTTTATCGTCGTTTACCTCAAAAATTATTTATTTTACAAAAAAAATATCAATATCTCGAAAATTATTAATCTCATCCATAAGCGTTTTACAAGAAAACGTTTCAAGTACAATTTGTTGAAATTTATTATTATGTTCCACATTTTTCAAGATACCTTGAAGATCAGTATTCACAAATCGTTTATCTCAAAAATTATTAATATCAATAGAGTTTTACAAAAAAATGTTTCTAGTACAATTTATTGAAATTATTTTATGTTAAATATTTTTTCAAGATTCCTTGAAGGTCAGTCGTTTAACGTCTTTTATCTCAAAACTTTTTATTTTACAAAAAATTATGATTATCAATACCTCGAAATTATTAATTTGGCAGAAAATCTCATCCATAAGCGTTTTACACAAAATGATTCAAGTACAATTTGTTGAAATATATTATGTTCCACATTTTCAAAGATACCTTGAAGATTAGTGTTCACCGTCGCTTATCTCAAAATTATTAATTTTACAGAAAATCTCATCCATAAGCGTTTTTCAAAAAAAACGTTTCAAGTACAATTTGTTGAAATCATTTATTATGTTCAACATTTTTTGAAGATACATTGAAGATCAGTATGCACCGTCGTTTATCTCAAAAATTATTTATTTTACAAAAAAAATTCAATTGTACGATATTGAAAGTAAGATTTCTCGAGATCAAGATCGTTTATCGTCGTTTACCTCAAAAATTATTTATTTTTCAAAAAAAATATCAATATCTTGAAAATTATTAATCTCATCCATAAGCGTTTTACAAAGAAAACGTTTCAAGTACAATTTGTTGAAATTTATTATTATGTTTACACATTTTCAAGATACCTTGAAGATCAGTATTCACCGTCGTTTATCTCAAAATTATTAATATCAATAGGAGTTTTACAAAAAATGTTTCTAGTACAATTTATTGAAATTATTTTTATGTTAAATATTTTTCAAGATTCCTTGAAGGTCAGTCGTTTAACGTCTTTTATCTCAAAAACTTTTATTTTACAAAAAAATTATGATTATCAATACCTCGAAAATTATTAATTTGGCAGAAAATCTCATCCATAAGCGTTTACACGAAAATGTTTCAAGTACAATTTGTTGAAATATATTATGTTCCACATTTTTCAAGATACCTTGAAGATTAGTGTTCACCGTCGCTTATCTCAAAATTATTAATTTACAGAAAATCTCATCCATAAGCGTTTTTCAAAAAACAAGTTTCAAGTACAATTTGTTGAAATCATTTATTATGTTCAACATTTTGAAAGATACATTGAAGATCAGTATGCCGTCGTTTATCTCAAAAATTATTTATTTTACAAAAATTCAATTGTACGATATTGAGGTAAGATTTTTTGTTGCTTTAGTTTTACAAAAAAAATTGACTATCAATATCTCGAAAATTATAAATTTTACAGAAAAACTCATCCATATGCGGTTTACAAGAAATTGTTTCACGTACGATTTGTTGAAATTATTTAATTTGTTCAACATTTTATCAAGTTACCTTGAAGATCAGTCGTTTATCTCAAAAATTATTTATTTTACAAAAAATTGTGATTAACAATATCTTGAAAATTATTAATTTGACAGAAAATTTCATCCATAAGCGTTTCACAAGAAAATGTTTCAAGTACAATTTGTTTAAAAATATATTATGTTCCCACATTTTTCAAGATACATTGAAGATTAGTGTTCACCGTCGCTTATCTCAAAAATTATTAATTTTACAGAAAATCTCATCCATAAGCGTTTTTCAAATAACGTTTCAAGTACAATTTGTTGAAATCATTTATTATGTTCAACATTTTTTTGAAGATACATTGAAGATCAGTACGCACCGTCGTTTTATCTCAAAAATTATTTATTTTACAAAAATATATCAATATCTCGAAAATTATTAATCTCATCCACAAGCGTTTTACAAGAAAACGTTTCAAGTACAATTTGTTGAAATTTATTATTATGTTCCACATTTTTCAAGATACCTTGAAGATCAGTATTCACCGTCGTTTATCTCAAAATTATTAATTATCTCATCCATAAGCGTTTTACAAAAATGTTTCTAAGTACAATTTATTGAAATTATTTTATGTTAAATATTTTCAAGATTCCTTGAAGGTCAGTCGTTTAACGTCTTTTATCTCAAAAACTTTTTATTTTACAAAAAAGTTATGATATCAATATCTCGAAAATTATTAATTTGGCAGAAAATCTCATCCATAAGCGTTTTACACGAAAATGTTTCAAGTACAATTTGTCGGATTATGTTTAACATTCTTTCAAGATACCTTGAAGGTCAGTCGTTTACCAATATCTCAATAATTATTTATTTTACAAAAAACTTTTTAAAATATTATTCAGGGCGCAGTTTTTTATCTCACACTCACGGAGACGGTTATTTGCGACGCCACCTCCCAGACTTTTAACATTATCGACGTTCAAACAAACTTACCTTTAAATTTGTCGATTTGAGTTTCTAGTTGTCTGATCCGATCTCGATGCGTCTTATTCTCCATAACCATCTTTGCAGTTCCTGCTGGGCTTCGCTCTTAAAATCGTTCGCTACCCGCACGGACGTCAGCAAGTCGTTCTGGAACTTCTCCCACTCCTCGTTCTACAATTTCGATTAAAAAAAAACCACGTCGTTTAATTTAGAAAACAAACCTCGTCTTTACGCAACCTCTTCAAGTCTTCGATTTCGACCTCCAACTCGCTGTTCCTACGCTCGGCTAGCTCAAATTCCTCTGCGTCTCGGATAATACGGTCGACAATTGCCGTTTATCCTCGAGCTGATACTGAGCTTGAACCTGCAGTTCGTTCGCCGCCTCCTGCAGCTGCTGAACTTGTTCGGCGACGCTCGACTTCTCGACCATCAACTTCTCGCGCGCCTTACTCCAGCTCCGATTGGGTGCATATCGCGTTATTCCTGGTCACTTTGCATTCCTCTTGGAGGATCAGAGACCTGCTCGCGCAACTTTTCGCCCTCGTTTCTACTTCTAGCGATCTGCTCTTTTAAATTCGCGACTTCCGATTCCAACGCGTCCTTTTCTTTGCGCGCGTTGTCGAGGAGCTCGTCCAGTTCGGATTTGTCGTTCAAAGCGCGCTCCTGCTCCAGCTCGTTGATCTAAAAATTTAACCCAAAGTTTAACGAAAGCTGGTGTTTGAGTCTATCACTTACTTTGGTTCGAGCGTTTTCGAGGAGGTCCGTTAAGCGATTGATTTCAATTTGACGTCCACTGCATTGATCTTTGGCGAGCACTAACTCGTGGTCGAGTAGTTTGTGTTCCGCGTGTTTCGCGTCCAAGGCGCTTTCACAAAGTGCGCACCCTTTCCGGTGAGTGCTCCAGGTCGGTGACGTGGTGCGCGCTGGCGGCGTTGCTTCCTGCAGATCTTTACGTCAAATGCTCGTGCTTCAGCAATAAAACTTCGTGCTCGTCTTGGGCGGCTTTAAGCAACGCCGCCAATTCTTCTTCGCTCGGCGACGCCATCGTCCTTGTCCCGATAAAGCGTCTGCTTCAGCGACTCGACTTCAGCGCGCGCATCGTTCAAACGCTCAGTCTGTCGACGACAACGAGTCGAACATCAAATTCTTTTCGTCGAGCAACCTTTCGTTGTCTTGCTGGAGCTCGGTGAGTTGTCGTTGCAAATCAGTCAGTTCTTGCAACGTAGCTTGCAGTTCCTCGTTCGTGCTAACAAATTGTAAATAAATACGATTAAGCGGACTGATATGATCACACTTACCTATAATGAGTCTCCTGCATTTGATTAATTTTATCTTGCAGACAAGCGACAGACACTTACGCTGGCGTTACTGCTCAGTGTTTATCCCAATCCGGCGGCGTGAGCAATCATCATCGTTCAACATCTGATAAAAAAAAATTTGAAAGTGATCACATTTTCTAACGATCTCACTTCGTTCGTTGCAATCGAAGCAGGTGCGAACTATGCCGTTCCGTATCCAACAGCAACTGTTGTTTTCAGTATCGGATAGAGGCGAATGTGCGATATCTCTCAGGCGTTCCGTGGTGAAACGTTTTCGTTTAACTCAATTGCTCAATACGCACCAGCGATTGTTCCTGAATACAAGTAGCGTAAAAGAAAGTGTAGATGACCCCCGGCGCACTTACCTTAAGCAGCGATTTCATTTTTAAGAATCTCGAGTTAGTGACTGCGTTAGCGAGTTCAAGCATCAAATCGCTTTTCTCCTTCGCCATCTCTTTCAGTTGATTTTGCAAGAATTCGTCGCCCGTCGATTTTATTACGACAACTTATTGTTGTTAGGCGATTCTGCAAATATATAGCGAACAGTTCAAGGCGAAGATAGTGTAATAGCAGAAACTTACCTTTCTTCTCTATCAGTTTGTCTTCCGAACCCGCTTTGTGTAGTTTCGAAAGCGCCTTTGCTTTTAGCGTCCGAGTTGAGATTGGTGACCGGCGAGCATCGTGTCAGTCAAGTCAGCACCCTCGTCGGTTGTTAAACACCTTTGAAGGCGGCTTAGGTCTGACCATCTGAAAAATAACTTTGATATTTTCATCTTAATCATTTCAGGTTGCGATTACAATAACATTTCGGTAAAGAATATTAATTTTGACCTCAGAAAATTCGAATTCATTAAAACGACCTACATTTCTTTACGATTGTGTTACGCACCGGTTGTTGACCTTGATTTTTCACCTGAGATTTTTTACATTTTCCTCTCAGTGCACCGGAAAATAGAAAAAAGTGCGGTTAGAAAAGCGGCGTCTCTACCCTTAAACGGTACTTTAGACGCTACGCATCCATCGCCACCTGCGTTACAAAAACACAAAAAAACCTCTCGTCCCGTTTTCGGTTTTCTCTTTAGAAAGTGTAACGCCGTTAATTGTTATCTTATCTCCGTGTAAACAAATTAATAATCTTTGTGGTATTTACGAGTCGACTCTCCGCCCGATGATTAAGTAAAAGATTTTATTTAAAAAGTGGTTGGCGAGGATAAAACGTAAACAACTAAACATAGCGACGTACGCCGATTTCAAACACGACTGGTCGAAATAACCCGTTGAGAGGGCGCGGGAATGGAAGACGAGACGATTGGACAGGGACGTATTCGTGTCGAAAACGCGTTACGCACGAATGAACGTGCACAATCACCTGATACGTCCCTGTCTTTCGAAAACCAATCTTCCACCTCCATGTTTTTTTCTCAACCGTTAAAACCATATTAAAGGCAAACTGGGGGTTTTCTTACCTTTTCGTGACATTCCGATGACGCAAATACTACGGGTATGGGGGGATGTTCAGTTTCCCATGAATCTCCCAACACCATTGGCATTTGTTGTTGTTGTTATTGTGGTGGTGCCATGGGGGTGTCGGTTTACATAACGAAAGCCTTCACCGAGATGTTTGGGGTTGAACGTAACTACATTCAGACTCGAATTCAATGATCCTGTCGATCTGAAACACAGTTCTTTTCAATCGCACGGCTTGTTTAAGAAAGAAGATGAAACAGATTGGGTACATTGATCGATAATAAACTAATCAGGGTCACAGTTCAATGTGCCGTCATAAACCGAATATACTTACGATGTTGTGTTATGTAGAGGTCGTTTCCTCAAGAGTACAATGTTCTTGCCGGTGTGATTTCGGCGTCTTCGGTTCCTTCTGCAAAAAGCGCATCAATGTCGAGTTTATTATAGCAGTATCAGAGTTGAGACAAACCGAAAACAAGTCACGTAACAAACCCATTGTAATTGTAAGACTAATTTTATCACCTAATAATAAGTTTTCTTATCATCGAGGTACTTCAAACAGATTAGGAAAATGTGCACAAACCAGTCAAATAAAAATTAGTTACCTGGGGGATGAAGGATGTAAGCAGAAATTCGTTATGTAACTTCAGTTCGCGTCTGACATTACAACTCCTACGGCGCGCGCATGACGTCGCAAACACCCCTGCGGCGCGTAACGCCCCTTTCGAAAAGAATAAGTTTAAATCACTCACATGAGAATTCCATCGTTTGTTGCACGCCTGCCGGATGATGCCGGGGCGATCGCGGGATTATAAACGTCGGACTATCATCTAACAACTGCGTCAATTAATGATAAAAACATGTGCGATGTAATTAATATTGCCGCACATTAAACCACATGTTCGTGTCGGGAAAAAATGCGGAAAAATTCATTTCTTAACGCTCTGTTTCGGGAACACAAACACGAGACGTTCTATTTTTATTACGCAACACACTGTACGCATCGTTTCATGTATTTACAAACAAAAAGAATATCCATAGCCCACTGAAACTGTGCTTTTAATTTTTTTTATCGCACTAATTTTATCAAAAGCAACCTAAATTATGTAGCCTGGAGGCCGGTACCAATAACATTAAAGAATGCATTTAACCACGCCCACATTAAC
The DNA here is from genome assembly GCA_030710515.1 of Abscondita cerata. Classification (NCBI taxonomy): domain Eukaryota; kingdom Metazoa; phylum Arthropoda; class Insecta; order Coleoptera; family Lampyridae; genus Abscondita; species Abscondita cerata. Next base: position 49,638 of record JALBCR010001572.1, on the reverse strand, counting down.
AAACAGCTTCCCTAAAATTACCTATAAAGTGAAGGTAATCTAGTTAACGAACGTATTTAACCACGCCCACAATTCAAAATTTGAACCGAAGATAAACGTAATTTACCGAAACCAAAATCAACTAAGATTTTTATAAACAAATGAGTAACCAAAGACCTTCACCAATTTTCTTACATCGCACTAATTTCAAAACATTGACTTTAAAACCTAGCTCAGCTTTGTAAACCAATCCGGTTAACGAAGGTATTTCTAATTTTAATTTCAGATTAGAAGTAATTTTAAGGTTAAGTCAAAATCAATGAACAGTAGTGACAGTAATTTCAGATTAGGATTAACTAATTTGAAGTAAATTTATGGTTAAGTTAGAATCAATAATTCTATGAACATTGGTGACGTAAACCAATCCGCTAAGAAACGTATTAAACCACGCCCACAATTCAAAAACAGTGAAGATAAACCTTGTTTTAAAAATCAACAATCGATTCAGACATTTAAAAACAAAATAATAACCAACGCCTACTGAACTGTGCTTTTAATTTTTTTTACATCACACTAATTCCAATTAGAACTAATTTTAAGGTCAGATTCACTAAACACTGGTGACGCAAACCAATCCGGGTAAAGAACTTATTTAACCACAATTCAAAACTGAAGAGAAAACTTTTTTTTAAAAACATTAGACGCCGGTTCTAATTTTTGTAAATTGTACCTAATTTCAGATCAGGAAGAAGAAATTTTAAGGTTAAATCAGAATCTATGATCACATAAAATTGGTGATGCAAACCAATCCGGTTAAGAAATGTATTTAACCACGCCAACAATTCAAAAAAATTCAGAATTGTAAAACAAAAGAGTAACCTAAAGCCTACTTATTAAACGATCTTTACCATTTTCTCATTATCAGGCTAATTTAAAGATACTTTGTTTAATGTTCAAAGTATCTTAAAATACTGACAAAACTGGAATTTTTAAAACCTTGCGCAAACCAATCCAATTAACGAAGGCATTTAACCACAACCACAATTCAAAAACAGGAATTGATTCAGATATTTAAAAACAAAATACTATCGAAAGCCTACTCACAAATTTTCAATAATGATTCCATTTTTTACATCACACTAATGGCAGATTATGGGGTAATTTTAAGGTTAAGTCAAAATCACTGAACACTGGTGAGGCAAAACCAATCCGGATAACAAGGTATTTAACTACGCCTACAATTCAAAACTTTGAAGATCAACCTTGTTTTTAAAAGTCAATAATCGATTCAGATATTTAAGAACAAAACAATAACCAAAGCACACTCAAATATTTTGAACAATGTTTCTATTTTTTTTACATCACACTAATTTTAGATTAAGAAGCAAGTTTAAGGTCTGAATCAATGAACACTGGTGACGCAGCAAATCAATCCGGTTAACAGAAGTATTTAACCACGCCCGCAATTCTGGTTTTAAAAATCAACAACCGACTGAGATATTTAAAAAAAAAGAATAACCAAAGCATACTTCAACATTCTGAACGATGATTCTAATTTTTTTTACATCACACTCATTTCAGATTATGAAGTAATTTTTAAGGTTAAGTCAGAATCAATGATCATATGAACATTGATGACGCAAACCTATCCGGTTAAGAAACGTATTTAACCACGTTCACAATTCAAAACAGTGATTGATTCAATTTTTTAAATCGCACTTAAATTCAGTTTATGAATTAATTTGAAGGTGAAGCCAGAGTCAACGATTATATGAACATTGATGACGCAAACCAATCCGGTTAAGGAGCGTAATTTCAGATTAAGGAAGAATTAATTTGAAGTACTTTTAATGTGGAGTCACTGAAAATATGTAGATTGGTGACGCAAAGCAATGCGGTTAAGAACATATTTAACCACGCCCACAATTCAAAAACAGTGAAGATTCTAATTTTTTTAAATCGCACTCAATTTCAGATTAAAAATGTTAAGAACTAATTTGATGTAATTTTAAGGTCAAGTCAGAATCACGATCATATGAACATTGATGACGCAAACATATCCGGTTTTAACCACACCCACAATTAAAAACAACCTATCTAGCATTTCACGGTTGAAGACTAACCTGATTTCAACGGAAACGACTTTATTTCGATAAGTTGGCAAATGAAGATAAAACTCTTTATCCCTTCAACGCAACTCCAGTAACCAGATTAGCTGAATTACGAATTCTAGCTCAACAGATTAAGGGCCAAGTTGAGATAATGTTAAAATAGTCAGAAACAATGAACGTACGTGTTAACCACGCACACAATTAAAAGACAAAATAACAAAATATTTAACAACGGCTGTACTAAAAACTTTGTTAGGACCACGGTCACACATCAACAAATTTGATTATAAAACAATAATCTACCAATCGAATAACTAGAAACCACTGAGCCACGCCCCAATTTTAAAACCAAGCTCTCTTAATGTAGTGCCCTTACTTACTTTAATACAATTAGTGTTAACCACGCCCACATCGATTAGACCACACCCCTAACCTAACTAACAACTCAACCGTATTCAATTAGAAAACCAATTGAAATCAAATAAACCCACGTGAAACTTACCCTTAACATTTTCACAGCGTCAATTTAATCAACCAGAAACAAAACAAAGAGTCACGAAAATCCATGGCCAACTCGAAACCATACGATACGACAAGCACCAACACACATTCTTCTGACCCGAAAAGCAAATGCAATTTGCGGAATTGCACCCAAAACACCCACGACGGAATTAACATTAACAACAATAACAATCTAAGCAACACATGAAAATTGGCGTATTCGGTATCCACGACGAGACGCTTCAAAACTTACGGACGCGTAAAATTCGAATTTATTTTTTTAACGAAAGACGAAAACGTTTTTGAATTTTTGTAAACAAGACGAAGGTAAATAAAAAACCGAAAGTTTTCGTCTGACGAAACGATTGCGCGCGTGCCGTCTTCGTTCGACGCGTTGTACGACCGATTCCGCGACGTAAGTCGTGGCTTGTCGCGTCGATTACCCGCGAATCTATTCGGTTTGTTTACGTAACGTAAATAAAAAGTAACGTATTTTTGGGGGAATCGTGGACGCAATGTGGGTTGCATAACTTACAGGCGAAAATTTAATCACCGCAAAATAAGAATTTGCATAATCGCGGTTTTGAGTGATTTTCTGAATAAAACCCTCTTTTGTATAAAAAAAAAAAGATTTTTCTCCGTATTCTTCATCTATTCATGATCTATTAATCAAGTAGGCCAAGTGATTGACATAATAAGCAAGACCATCTTCATTTTAAACATCCAGCATTTAATTGTATGTATGACAGATGATATATTAACCTCACTTTTTAACGATGTTGTTAACTGTAATCCAAATAATTCAACAAAATAACATAACCCAGCCTCGACCTTATAAACGACCTCACAGTTCGTCATCCATCTCGGTGAAAGTTTCCATCACCTCTCTCACCATCACCATTCATTTTTGAAAGAGTGCGCTTAAAGCTTCGCATTTTCGTGAATCGCGCACATAACTAAAAAAACCTTTGGCAATAAATTTATTCGAACTAAGCTGCCAAAAAAAACAAAAACGAAACGATGAGTTGCCTAAATACGGTTAAACGAAGTAGGCGCTGGCGTTATTCCCATTAATCGACCTCGTCCTACGCCGACAAATCAAGAACGAAGTCACGGCCACCTTCATCCGGCATTAAAAAATAGAAGTAAAATTAGTAAAAATTTGGATTCTTCAAGCGGCAAATTAAAGGCCAAGGTGTGACTTTTGGTCAAGCAAAAACATTTACATAAATCTGATTCATTATTGACATTTGCCGTGCGCTCCTATTTTTAACTTTTTGCTTGTTTATGTAATTAATTGATGACACGCGGATGTCGATACTGTTTTAACAAATTTTCTAACAAACATTTTGTCGAGTTTTTATCGCACATCGTTAATAATAATTAAATAAGATGTGTATGCGCTTTGATCAAGGGCCATGATGATCCTGTATAAAATGCGTCATCGCATAATGTACCAACACCTGGTACATACGGATATGGCAACAGACAATTAAAAGCATTAAAAATAATCCCATCCACACAATTTGTGCAATGCGCGCGATTGCCCGAACCAGAGCGTTACGCAACACACACTTAGATGTGACAAATTTTTTTTTAATGTCGCGCTCACCTCCGACCCAATTGCTATAAAATGATTGATGAACGCACGTTATCGCAAAACATAAGAAACAACTCATCGCGCAGCATCTTTTCCAAGCGCATCGATTAATCTCGATGCAATTTTCATCTTAGGGTCGGGTCGAAGGACCACGAATTCGGGGCGTTTTGCAATGTCAAGGCGTTCGTGCGGTTTCATTGTGTGCAAATCGCGTCCTTGAGATAGTCCTACAAGCGGATTACGTTAGTCACGTAATCTCGAAGATATTCAATTGTCGAATAAAATTAGAACCCACCCTCTGCATACTTAATTCGACCGCATTTTATATGACAACTGCAATTTTAATTAAGTAAAACAGAAAATAATTACATCTTTCGACAATTGACAATTTCAAATTAGGTTAGAGCGTCAATCTAGTATGCTTTGACGCAAAAACATAACCTCAATATAACAACCTTAAATTAACTCAAAAATAACCACAAAGACTAACAAAATTCACAGTGGTTTTCCTCCCCACAATAACATCTGCCCGTCCCAGAACAAACAAAATATACAGTTATTTTCCTCCTCCCCAGGTGTTCCAAAGTTTGAAAAAAAGAACAAATGCGTCATAGTTTAGATACAATAAGAGTAAAAATACGCATCTAAGGGGCCTTATAGGAAAGAAAGAAAACACTAGCTGTGGGTTTCCTCCTCCCCCTTGTTCCGACAATTGAGAAAAAAGGAAAAACCTCCAAAATCTACCGCCGCAATGATAGTAAAAATATATTGATTTAAGTAGCCATAAAATTTACGAAAAATCAAAGCACAGTCGATGAAAGTAAGAAAAGACATATTAAATGGCCCTATAAATTAAAATAATATTTAATTCCCTCAAAAACAAATACTTACACTAGGAGTGGTTTCCTCCTCCCAATTGTTCCAACGATTGAGCAAAAAGAAAAACTTCAAAAGTCTACCGCCGTAATGTAGTAAAATGTGCATCTAAGATGCCTTATAAGAAAAGGAACAAGGAACAAACACATACACTAGTTGTGATTTTCCTCCTCCCCGTTGTTCTACAATTGAGAAAAGGGAAAATTTCGAAAGGAAAATAGCCATTAAATTAAAATAACATCTGCCTCCTCCAGAACAAACAAATATACAGTAATTTCCCTTTTCCCCTTTGGTTCCAAGGTTTGAGAAAAAACAAATGCGTCAAGTTTACAATCACAATGAGCATCTAAGGGCAAGACAGAAAGAACAAACAAATACACTAGCTGTGGTTTTCTCCTCCCCCGTTATTCCCACGATTGAGAAAGAAAGAAAAACCTTATAGGAAAGAAACAAGGAAACACTAGCAGTGGGTTTCCTCCCGCTCCACTGTACCAACGATTGAAGGAAAAAATACAAAAGTCTACCGTCGTAATTATAGTAAAAATATTGATCTAAGTAGCCATACAAATAAAAATAACATCTGCCCCCCAGAACAAACAAATATTCATTTATTTTTCCCCTCTACAATGTTCAAAAGAGTAAAAATGCGCATCTAAGGGGCCTTATAGACAAGAAACAAATAAACACATACACTAGAGGTGGTCTTCCTCCTCCCCAATTGTTCAAACAATTGAGAAAAAAGAAATGATAGTTAAAAATATAGACTAAGTTGCCATAAAAATTAAAAAATAACATGTCCCTCCCCAGAACAAACAAATGTACAGTTCCTCCGGCATTGTCCCAAAATTTACGAAAAAAATCAAAGTTTAGAGTCGATGAAAGTAAGAAGGGCTCATCAAGTGGCCTTATAAATTAAAATAATATTTAATTCGTCCAGAACAAATACATACACTAGCAGTGATTTTCTTCCTCCCCAATTGTTCAACTTTTGAGAAAACAAGAAAACTTCCAAAAGTCTACCCTCGTAATGACAGTAAAAATATTGATCAAAGTAGCCATAAAAATTAAAATAACACCCCCACAAACAAATATATAGCTTTTACCTCATACGACATTGTCCCAAACTTTGGAAAAAAACACAAATAATATTTACTTCTCATAAGAACAAACACATACACTAGCAGTGGGTTTCCTCCCCCTCCACTGTACCAACGATTGAGGAAAAACCACGAAAGTATACCGTCGTAATTATAGTAAAAATATTCATCTAAGTAGCCATACAAATGAAAATAACATCTGCCCCTCCCCAGAACAAACAAATATTCAGTTATTTTCTCCCTCCCACAATGTTCCAAAACAGTAAAAATGCGCATCAGGGAGCCTTATAGACAGGAAACAACGAACAAACACATACACTAGCGGTGGTCTTCCTCCTCCCCCATGTTCCGACAGTTGAGAAAAAGGAAAAATCTCGAAAGTTTACCGTCGCAATGATCTCTGAGTAACATAAAATAAAAATAATACCTGCCCTCCACAAAACAAACAAATACACTGCCCTCTCTCCTCAGTCTTCCAACGATCGAGAAAAAAAAAAACTCTCGAGTGTACAATCGAAATGATGTGATTAAGTTGCACATAAAAATTAAATATCTGCTCCTCCTAAGCAAAAAACATACAAACAATTATTTCCTCCTCCCCATTGTTCGAAAATTTGAGAAAGAAAATCAAATTTTAGTCGAAATCTGCGATTCTCCGAAAAGCCAACAATTCTCCTCCTCCCCATTATTCTAACGAAAGAAATAAGCAAAACCATCAAAGTTTACCGTTGAAATCAAGCAAAAATGTAAAATTAAAAATTCAAACATCATGCTACTCGCCCCGAATTATTTTCCTCCTCCCACCTTGTTCCATCGTTTCAGAAAAAATAAAACCGTCAAAATACAAACATTCCCACCTACGTGGTTGTATAAACTAAAATATGTGCTCCTCCCAAGAACAAACATATAGAAAAACAATTAACTTCCTCCCCCTTAGAAAAAAACTTTCAAAGTTTACTTTCGATAAGAGTAAAAATGGGCTTCTAAGTGGCATTAATAATTAAATAATATTTGCTTCTCTAAAAATCAACACATACACCAACACTTGTTTTCCTCCCCCTTATTCCACGATTGAAAAAAAACAAAACAAAACTCTGAAAGTCTACGATTGCAATGAAAGTAGAAATGTAAAGCAAAGTAGACATAGAAATTAAAATAACATCTGCTCCTCCACGAACCAACAAATATGTAAACACATTTTCCTTCTCCCGCCTTATTCCGAGATTTGAGAAAAGAACACAAAAACATAAACACCTAATGGGAATAAAAACGTTAAATCTAAAAATGTTAAATGCTGATCTTAGTAACACTAAAAATCGAAATAATATCTGCCCCCAAAACTAAAAAAACATAAACAATAATTTTCTTCCTTTTTCAAAACATACAATTCAAAAAGGGCATCAAATCTGATCTAAGTAATCTAGAAAAGTAAAAATCTGTCCTCCCAAGAACAAACATCCCTCATTTGCATTGTTAACGTCTATACTTAATTAAAATGACAGTAAAAAATGGTGACCTTAGTAACCCTAAAAAATATAATATTTGCTCCCCAAAATAAATAAATAAATAATTATTTTCCTCTTCCAATTTTTCTAAAACATACAATTCAAACGATGGTAAAAAATGATCTATGTATAGAAAAATTGAAATCATATCCTCCCAAGAACAAACATTATCCTTCACAAGTGATAACTTCACAAACGAACGAGTTCAAATTCGACAGTGAAAAAATGCTGATCTGTAACTTTAAAAAGTGTTATTACATACAAACAAATAAACATATTAACTAATTATTTTACTTTAGGCATTACAATCTCTTTATGAAAAATGACTTAATAGTTGATTGAGTAAAATTCAATCATTGTCCTCCCTATAAATAAAAAATAATTGCCTCCCAAGATCAAACATTATCCTTCATTTGCATTGTTCAAACACCCAAAAAAAAGTGAAGACGTCAAAACCTATAATTCAAATGACAGTAAAAATGTTGATCCTAATAACTTATAACAAGAATATATCTTCCCCCTCAAAACTTAGAAACATATTAACTTATTTTATTCCTTCCAGACAAATTATTCTAATTTACAATTAAAAATTCAAAAATTTGATCTTAGTAGTTTTAGAAAAATTAAAATCATATCCTTCTCCCAATAAATAAAGAAAAACTGCACCCTCCCAAGATCAAACATTATCCTTCATTTGCATTGTTCGAACACCAAAAAAAAGTGAAGACGTCAAAACCTATGATTCAAATAACAGTAAAAATGCTGATCCTAGTAACTTTAATAAATAAAAATAATATCTTCCCCCTCCCTAAACTATGAAACATATTAACTAATTATTTTATTCTAAAACATACAATTCACAAAACTTTCAAAATTTGATCTAAGTAGTCATTGAAATCGTATCCTCCTCCCAAAACGATAAAAAAGTGTACCCCAAGAACCAATTTTATCCTTCAATGCGAAAAAGAAGTGAAAACGTCAAAGCCTATAATTCAAATGACAGTAAAAATGATGATCTAAGTAACCTTCACAAACAATATGTGCCCCCAACAAGAAATACACAAATAATGATTTTCTGTCTTCAGATAGAGATACAATTCAAAAGAAAGTAAAAATCTGAACTTAGTACATAGTAAAAAATTAAAATCATATTCTCCTCCCTAGAGATTTATACTCTAAAAAAACAAACATTATCCTTATTTAACAGTGTTCCAACCCCAAAAATTGAAAAGGTCCAGAAACTATAATATAACTGAAAGTAAAACCTTCAAAAATTGAAATATCTCCTTACTCCACGAAGAACCAGAAAATCCTGATCTTAATAACCCAAAAATTAAAAATAATAAGTACCCCCCAGAACTAAGAAATACTTGAATAATTAATTTCCTCCTCCCACATTATTCTAAAATATACAATAAAAAATTTAACCTAAGTATATTCAGAAAAAATTAAATCACCTCCTCCAAACTTTTACAAGGTCCCTTAGTAAATATAAATAGAACTGTACCCCAAGAACTAAACATCCTGACGTAACAACCAAAAAAAAAAAAGAAGGTCAAAACGCTACAATTTAAAAACAGTAAAATGCTAATATAATAACCCGAAAAAATAAAAATAATACCCCAAAACTAACAAATACATGAATTAATTATTTTCCTCCTCCTTCCGCATTAGACTAGATTATACAATTAAAAACGATTGAAAAAAATTGAAATTACCCTCCTTTTCCAAGGAACCTTAGAAATAGAAATAAAACTGTACCCCAACAACAAACATCTTGTTCCTAACACTCGAAAAAAAAAGCGTCAAAACCTACTATTCAAGTAACTGTAAAAAATGCTGATCTCAATAACACAAAAATAAAAATAATAACTACCCCTCTCCCCAACAACTAACAAACACATGAACATTATATTTTCCTCCCACATTACTGTAAAATATACAAATTCAAAGGAGGAAAAAAATGATCAAAGTAGATTTAGAAAAGTTAAATCACCTCTCCTTCCTTATTTTTCCAAGGAGCCTTAGAAATAGAAATAAAACTGTACCCCAAGGACAAACATCCACCACTTGGTAACGCTCGAAAAAAGTAAAAGCGTCAAAAGCTACTACTCAAATAAATATTGATATTAATAACTCAAAAATATAAAATAATAACCGCCCTCCCCCTCACTTTGCACTATTCTAAAACATATTGTATATAAGAGGGTTAAGAACGATCTAAGTAGATTTAGAAAAATTGAAATTACCCCTCGTTCCTTCTTTTTCAAGGAACCTTAGAAATAGAAATAAAACTGTACCCCCAACAACAAACATTATCCCCACTTCCCGAAAAAGTAAAAGCGTCAAACCTACTATTCAAATAACAGTAACAAATGCTGATCTCAATAACACAAAAACTTAAATAATAACTACCCCTCCCCCAACAAACTAACAAATACATGAACATTATATTTCTCCTCCCATTACTCTGCAACTCATAATTCAAAGGAAGGAAAAAATGATCAAAGTAGATTTAGAAAAATTGAAATCTCCCTTATTTTTTTAAACACTCCAAAAAAACTGTACCCCATAAAAATATGTTCAATTCTAAGAAGAGTTTAATAACAAGCACATCAAATTATTATCTTCCTCTTCCCTAATATTATTTAAAAAAACAATTCAAGGAGGTAAAAATAGTATCTAAGTAGTCTTAGAAAAATTGACGCCATATCCTCTCCCTTACTTTTCAAGAGAGTCACTGAAATAAAAAAATGGTACACCCCAACAACAAGAACGTCAAAATCTACAACTCAAACGAGAGTAAAAAATGTTAATCTTAATAATCTAAAACATAGAAATAATAAATTCCCCCTAACTAACAAATTCTCCACTTGCATTGTTCAAGACTCAAAAAGAAAAGGAAAAGCATCATAACCTAGTATTCAAATAACAGTAAAAAATGCTGATTTTAACCTAAAAAATTAAAATAATAACTACCCTTCCCCAAGAACTAACAAATACATGTATAATTACTTTTCTCTTCCCGCGTTATTCTAAAATATACACTTCAAAAATTAAAAAATCTGATCTAAGTTGTCTTAAAAATTAACTTCATATTCTCCCTCTTACTTTTCGAGGAGTCGCAAGAATAGAAAAATGCTACACCACGTCATAATCTACAATTCAAACGAGAGTAAAAAAATGTAAAACATGAAAATAATAACTTCCCCTCCCCAAAAACTAACAAATAGATAAATAATTATTTCCCTCCTGCCGCATAATTCTGAAATATGCAATACAAAGGGAGTAAAAATTGATCTAAGTAGATTTAGAAAAATTGAAATCATATCCTCCTCCCTTATTTTCCAAAAGCCTTAGACACTCAAAAAAGCTGTACCCCAAAAAATACAATGCCCTCCCTCAAGAACTAACAAGCACATAAATAATTATGTTCTTCCTCCCTCTACTCTAAGAAGAGTAAAAAATTATATTTAAGTAGGCTTAGAAAAATTAACGTCATATGCTCCCCCTTAGTTTTCAAAGAAGTCATAAGAATAGAAAAATGCTACACCCCCCAAGCATAATTACGCCAAAATCTACAACTCAAAAGAATGTTGATCTTAATAATCTAAAATATGTAAATAACAACTCCCCCAAACTAAAAAAACAGATGAATAATTATTTCCTTCCTCACACATTACTCTAAAACATACAATTCAAAGGAGAGTAAAAATTTGATCCAAGTAGATTTAGAAAAATTAAAAATCACATCCTCCTCCCATATTTTCCAATTCAACTACTCCCATTCCCCAAACGGTCTGGAACCTTAACCTCCTTGAATTGTTCTATCATACACCTATACTAACTAAAGCATTAATTTTCCCTCCCCAATAACCACAACTCCTCAAAAACATCAATAAAATACTTCAAAATGTAGGAACAAATTCCTCCTCTCATAATATAAACTCAATCTTTAATTTGTCGGTTTGTTTTGGGATCAATTCTCTTTATGATAACGGTGTAAAGGAGGGAGCTAAAAAACAGATTCCGAACTGTTACTAAACATAACCTCAAATACAACACTTAGCCTTGGCTTTTGTATTTGAGGTTATGTTTAAGTAACTATTCGTTATCAGTTAGTAAAACACACCAAATACAACCCTTAGCCTTGATTATTTAGAAGCGGGGCCAAGGGTTTTATTTTAGCTTATGTTCTAGTAACAATTCGTTATCAGTTACATAACCTCAAATACAACCCTTTAGTAACAGTTCGTAAAACATAACACCAAATACAACTTGACTATTTAGGGCGGGGAAAAGGGTTGTATTTGAGGTTAACAGTAACAGTTCGTTATCAGTTACTAAAGCATTAATTAGCCTTGGTTTTTGTATTTGAGGTTATGTTTTAGTAACAATTCGTTATCAGTTAGTAAAACATAACACCAAATACAACCCTTAGCCTTGATTATTTAAAGGCGGGGCCAAGGGTTTTATTTTATGTTCTAGTAACAATTCGTTATCAGTTACATAACCTCAAATACAACCCTTTAGTAACAGTTCGTAAAACATAACCCCAAATACAACTTGACTATTTAGGGCGGGGAAAAGGGTTGTATTTGAGGTTAACAGTAACAGTTCGTTATCGGTTACTAAAACATAACCTTCAATACAATCGTTACCCTTGGTTGTTTAGGGGCGAGGCCAAGGGTTGTATTGAGGTTAAATTTTAGTAACAGTCCCTTGCCCCCTCGCCCACACCATCCCCAATACCTTATAATTTATCAAGAGCCGGAAGTTACGTGATCTCATAAAAAAATAACCTCGTTATAAAACCGTCTTAACTTTATTGTTATTGAATCGCGTGTCGCAGCCAAAGTGATTTCTTTTTTCTCCGTAAACGACAAGAGTGTCGATTTGCCAATTTGGTTAAATTTCTTTATTATACACACGGTGCACCACAAGTTGCGTAATGCAACATTTGACACACAAAAAAGAGAAAAGCTTATCATTGTCTCGGAAAACAAATGAGCGCCCGATGGAAAAACAAATTAGGAAACGATTTGATTTATGCGAACACGATGTAAATAAACTGTAAACAATTTTTCTAACTGAATGATGTCATAATTAGAAACAATTTTCTTGGTGTTTCGCGCGTGGGGCTTTTAATGGAAAAACAAATCATTGCGATTTTCAATTTTTTCGACAAATTCCAACGCAACCTTGACGCGTTCAGTACAATAAAAGATTTTGAAGAATTTCTCAATTTAACAATTTATAGTCGTATGCTTAATGATCACTTTACAATATTTTAAACATAAATAAATTTCACGACCTCCTTCGATGTACATTAAAAAAAAGACAGTCGAACAAAATATTGCCAAATTTCTTTTTTATATAATAGAATGTTGCGCCGTCGCCATTTTTTTAAAGGTTAATTAACTGTGGATTATCTCGATTTGTGATCTAGATTTTCGGAGGCGTAAGCCCGCGAGTAGCCGGCGGCGTTTAAAAAAATGCAGCAAACTCGCACTAACTATAAAAGCGAATGATCTAAGACAACAAAAAAAACGTTAATTTGCAAAAAATTAATGATGGACGCGAACGCTCGTTCGAAACGTGCATGATTGGCAGGTACCCGCTTTTCGAAATTGCTTTCGCAAAATCGTGGTGCCGTTAAATATACGTTTGGGCAAGTTGGACACAGCACGTAGGAAATGTACGAAAACCCGCCCAGTTAGTTTTTTGTTTCGGTATCTTGAGAGTACAGCCACCTTTGATCGAACGGATTCTTAAACTTAAACTGTATTTTCGAATTCGTAGGCGAAATATTCGTAAAAATTGCTTATACGCGCGAAGCCCTTGAAACAATTGGAATCACAATACGAATGGCCTTGATAAAAAAATTCCACGCGGCGATTCGAACTGTTGGTTAGAATCTTCTTCCTCCTTTGCGCGTGACCTCAAATCTGCACGCACACTCGATTTCGTTTAAGCACGATAAATTATTCTAAGGTAAACTACAATAAATAGTGTGCCATGAAAAAAAAGTATTTATTCATAAAAGACCATGATACAGTTGGTATACCTATCATTAACTATATCAACTAAGCAGCCCTGAGGTATTCCTTAAAACTATTGATATAGACCACCATTAAAAGAAACTTTAAACGGTCGAGGTAACGTCAAGGTATTCCATGCTCCATATTAAACGATCACGTGAAATGAATAAATAAGAAATCAACGAGAATACCCAAGGTCGAAAGATTTAAGTATTCCTTCATAAATTTTACTTGTTAATCACTTAATAAGACGTGAATTCTATCAGAAAATCAATGAATACTGGGGTATTCCTCATTTCATAAAAAAACAATAAAAACAAGATCAATGGACCAAATAATTTCGGTATTCCTCATTCTAAACCGGTTTGTGTTTCTTTAAAAACCATAAAATTAAAAAAGTAAATTGGTGTAACTAACCCAAACCTAAAAAACACAAGCGAATGAATAAAAACTATTTATCAATCAACCAAATAACTGAGGTATTCCTTATTCTAAACCGATATATTTTTAAAACAAATTTATCTACTACCTTTATAAAAGCTATTACAAACCAGCAAACCGTCAAAATACATGAGGTATTCCTTAATCCAAAAGAACATACTTTCAAGAAGAAATTAAAAACAAACAATAGCAAAAAAACAATACCAAATAACAGAGGTATTCCTCATTCTATACCGACATGTTTTTAAAAACAATTTCAAATAATAGTATCTTAGTATTTATTATTACCTTTATAAAAATATAAACTAAAATGAAAATTTAAACAAACACCAACCAGAGGTATTCCAAAAACAAAAAAAATCAATGCGTACAAAAATTCTTTAACCAAGAAAGTAAAAGCAACTAATAGAAAGAAAAAGCAGTTTATCAATACACTAAATAACGGAGGTATTCCCTATTGTAAATCTATACACATAAAACCGATTGGACTATTATTCGCAATGAATTTTATTACTCAACAGAATATCTAATTACTCTTCATCTGTTTTCATTGAATTTAACAACTTAGAGAATACCAGAGGTATTCTTCATCAATACCAAAAAATATTTTAAAATTTCCACAAAAACTCAGCCCATTTTCATTTCGCTAATTTATTTAAAAAATTTCAGAATTAAGAATATTAAAAATCTAACAAATTACTTAAGTATGCGTGAGGTATTCTAGCTTAGACCATTACTTATTCAATGACCAAAAATGTTAGTGTTACAGCTTAGAATCATGAAGATATGAAAATCAACATTTTTTCAAGGAACAACATGTCGATTTGAAATAAGGAATACCTTGATTATTTGAATTTCTTATCCTCTTATTTTCTTCTTGGTAAAGTATATGTCAATAGTTTCTTACATTCTTGTTGAGAGAAGTAACACCTCGGAACACATCATTTTAAAGTGTATTGGGTATTTTATAAAACGCCTTATTTTTGTGGACAATTCGATTCCAGTTTCAAGACTGAAAATTGAGGAAGACATCGTACATTCGTTCATCTATGATTGTGTTAAAATACTCCAATAAGAAACGAGTATTTTTATGCGAAGAATACCTCATGATTTGGTTGTAATTTGTGATATTCTTAAATAAACAAATACATTAAGATTTTTAAAATATTTTTTGATCACTCAGTATACTATTGATGAAAATAGCATAGGTATTCTCCAAGTTACTAACGCTTTTTTAAATTAGAATAAGTTGATTTTAGATGAAAGACTTTTGATGATTTAAAATTCGTTGCGAATAGTAGTCATGTCAAAAATGATGGAATAAGGAATACCTTAGGTATTCTGTCGATTGATTGCTCTTATTCTTTCTACAACACTTTTGTCAAATATTTATTACATTCGTTTTGTGTTCAATTAAATTTTGAGTTTCAAAGAAAGGAATACCTTCGGTATTCTGTTGATTGATTTGATTTATTGTCTGTTTTTATTCTTTGAATCCATTTTTTGCATTAATTTTTAATAGTTTTCATATAGATATATTTCAAATATTTGTTTTTAAGAATAACATTTCGATTTAGAATGAAGAATACCTCAGTTATTTGTTCTAAGAGAAACACCTAAGATCTTCTATCATTTTTCCATTATAATAAATTTCTGTGATCGCACGAATTACACATCCTTTTAAATTGTGGAATACCTGGGGTATTCTGCGAAAGGTGTGTAGTATTTGTCAACATTTTGAATAACTTCATGTTTGGAAGCAAAATAGAAATTAATTATAATAAAAAAATATATAGACGTCTGAAGTATTCCCTCTCCCAACAAGTTGTAAGATACTAATATTGACACAATAAAATTTTTCGAACTCAAAATTCAATTAAACTTTATAATAACAAACCAAATGAAAACAAAACTGACATAAAAAATAAAATAAAATATATTAATCGAGAGAATACCTAAGGTATTCCATATTCCAAATCACAATTCTGTCGCCTTACAAAATTAAATTTCTATCAAACAGTAAAACAATTATAACAAGAAAGTTAAAAATAATTTATGTAACAACGTATACACCCTCTTTTGAATTTCCTTAACAAACATTTAAATACACAACCCGTTTTTCCACAGAAACATGACCACTACAATAAATTATGTAAATCAGAAGGATATCAAAGGTATCCCTTATGTAAAATCAACTTAATTTTTAAAAAAACCTTAAGAACTTTGAAGAATACCTGCGGTATTCTTCATATCAGTAGGACTCTGAGTGATCAAAACATATTTAAAAATGTGCACCAAAAACAAGGTAGGTATCATTTGTTTATTTAAGAATATTATAAGTCTCACAAATTACAACAAAATCATTAAGTATTCCTCGCATAAAACTACTCGTTCAAATTCGAATACATAAGTACTGTACACTCCAATTCATTTCATAATCCTGAAAATTAGATCAAATGGTCCCCAAAACTATTCATAGAATACCCAAAGTATTCCACTCTCTCCATAAAACTATAGAAATTTACTGTAACAGAAGCAAAACGTAACCAGTATTTTCACTTCACAAACGAGAATATTCAAAATCTCACAAAATCAACTAAAACATGAGGTATTCCTAGTTAGTTTTTAGCAAAGTTGACATTTTTCAAGAGAAACATGTCGATTTGGAATAAGAAATACCTCAGTTATTTGTGTTTTTAATCTCTCATTTTTGTTCTTGGTCAAAATATATTTTGTGTCAATAGTTTCTTACATTCTTCGTTGGAGAAGGAATACCTTAAATGCTCTATCGTTTTTGTTTCAATATTATAAACTTCTATGATTGAATAGAGCATACATTCTTTTAACGTGTGGAATACCTTAGGTATTGTACGAAAAACATTATTTTTTTTTTGAGGACAATTTTATCCCAATTTCGGTATTGGAATTGTGGAATACATTCGCACATCTATGATTGCGTTAAAACACTACAATTATGATCTTGTAATAAGGAACGAGTAGTTTGATGCGAGGAATACTACTGTTTTGTGTTTGACACGACAATTTGATCCCAGTTTCAAAGTTGTGAAACGAATTCGTGCATTAAAATTTGATCTTGTGATGATAAACGAGTAGTTTTATGGTGGAATACCTCATGATTTGACTGTAATTGTGAGATTCTTAATAAACAAAATCAAATTGTGTCGTGTTTTTATGGAGATTTTAAAAATACATATAGGTCCTCGGTATGCTATTAATGAGAGAATACCATAGGTATTCTTTAAGTTAATAACGGTTTTTTAAAAATTAGAACAAGTTGATTTAGATCAGAGTTGGCTTTGAAATACTTTTGAATTACAAATTCATTGCAAACAGTAGTAATGTCAAGATGACGATTTGGAAAAATGAATACCTTATGTATCCTGTTGATTGATAGTATTTATTCTTTCTACAACATATTTTTGACCTATATTTTTTTACATTAGTTTTGTGTTGAATTAATGGAGTCCCAAAGAAATAATTATTATACAGTTTCTATCATTTGATTGTTTGAAATCAGGAATACCTCAGTCATTTGTTCGATTGCAACAACATGTTTTTCTTATTTTTTTGGTTAAGTATTTTTTTATGCGAACCGCCAAACTCTGAATACTATCGAATACAGAAAAAAACAAACGAAAAAAAATGTACAAATCGAAAGAGTACTGTTCTTTCAAACTCAAAATTCAATTAAACCCAAAAAGCATACCTACCAAAACTCATGTAAAAATAACTGGTCCAAAACGTATTTTTGAAAAAAAAGGTACTAATCAGCAGAATACCTGAGGTATTTCTTATGCCAAATTGACATTCTTCTGTCATATAAAATTAAATTAGCATAAAAAATAATATTCCAAAAAATTTAAAAATCATTTATATAACAAAGTATACACCCCCGCTTTTGTAATTACGTAACAAACATCTAAATACATGACATGTTTTCCCCAAAACATAACCACTACTTGCAATGAATTATGTAACTCAAAGGATATTAAAATTATCCCCATCTACAATTAACTTTTCAATTAAAAAAAAAGTTTAAGAATTTAGGAGAATACCTTCGGTATTCTTCATATCAATAGGATTCTGAGTGATCAACAAATATTTAAAAATGTCCACAAAGCACACAGCATAACTGAGTTATTTAAGAATATTATAAATCACACAAACCATGAGGTATTCCTCGCATAAAACTACTCCTTCAGCATCACAAGATCAAATTCAAATGTACAAAGTACTGCAAACTCCAATTTGTTTCACAATCCTGAAAATGAGATTAAATAGTCCCCAACATACGATTCGTAAAATACCCGTTTTTGGTAAAAAAAATACTCATGCTTCACAGATGACATTAAAGAAAATAAAAATATCAGGTATACAAAAAACGATTGCAAAATAGAGTGAAAACATCGATAAATTAAGGAATACCTAAGGTATTCTTCGCTCAATATAAAAAAAAACTGTAGGCCAAAGACCAAAATGTTATCCTACGTGACCACTTAGATACAAGAATAATAAAATTCGCCAATGTATAATTTATTATAGAACACAACGGTTTCAAAAGGTCATCGAATACCTCGCCACTTACTTCTCATTACGTCCAAAAAACCAAGTAGCGATTGCCAAAAAATATCAAAACAATCGTTCAGCATAAATATTCTTAATTAGGAAATAATACCCAATCCAATCAATCTACATATAACCAAGTTATATTTAAAATCTACTTGGTTCTCATTCGAATAAAAACAAAAGATTAAAAGAATACCTGCGGTATTCTCTATATCCATAACATTCTAAATGAACAATTGCCATAAACAACCCAGTTATTTATATATTTAAGTATTTCTAAACAAGAATATTGAAAATCGTAAAAAATCAATAAAAACATGAGGTATTTCTGGTTTTACCCAATACTTTTATCACTAAATGACCAAAAATGTTAATGATTTAGCAAATTCGGCTTACAATCACATTCAAGATCGACATCTTTTCAAAAAGAAACATGTCGAGTTGGAATAAAGGAATACCTTTTGGTTATTTGTTTTTTTAATATCTCATTTTCTTTCTTGGTTAAAGAATTCTTTTGTCTCGATAACATCTTACATTATTATTGGAAGAAAGTATACCAAAGACCTTGTATCGATTTTTTCATTGTTATCAATTTCTATAATTGCACTAAGCACACTACCTCTTCTAAAATGTAGAATACCTTGGGTATTTTACGAAAAACACTGCAATTTTTGGAGTGAAAAAATTTGAGTGGAATACCTCATGATTTGGTTGTAAATTGTGAGATTCTTAAATAAACAAAAACAAATTAGCGTCCAGTGTTTTTATGAAGATTTTAAAAAATATTATGTATGATATTAATGGAAGAATACCCTAAGTATTCTTTAAGTTACTAATACTTTTTAAAATTAGAACAAGTTGCTTTAGTTGAGGAACGCCTTTGAAATGGTTTTGAGTCATATGAAGAATGACGATTTGGAATAAGGAATACCTTAGGTATTCTGTCGCTTTTATTCTTTCTACAACCCTTTCTACCAATATTTTTTTAAATTCGTTTAGTGTTTAATTAAATTTTGAGTTTCCAAGAAAAGGAATATCTCTTCTTGGATTTTAAGAAACATAAAAGTTATTATTAATCGAGAGAATACCTAAGGTATTCCTACTTCCAAACTACTATTCATTCACCTTACAAATTAAATTTCAATCAACTATACCAAAAATTTATATACACCCCGCTTTTGAATTTCCGTAACAAACAACTAAATACACGACACGTTTTTCCCCAGAAACATGACCACTACTCGCAATTAATTATGTAACTCAAAATAATATTAAAAGTATCCCTCATCTGAAATCAAGTTTTTGTTTAATTTAAACAAAAACGTCAAGAACTTAGGAGAATACCTGCGGTATTCTTCACGTCAATAGGATTCTGAGTGATCAAAAAAATATTTAAAAATGTCCACCGACCACACGGCATAACTGGTTTATTTAAGAATATTATAAATCACACAAACTATAAACTATAAAACTACTCGTTCATCATTACAAGATCAAATTCGAGATCCACAATCCTGGAAAAGAGATGAAATGGTACCCAAGGTATTCCACTATAGAATTATAGAAATTTACTATAACAGAAGCAACAACCAGTATTTTTTCCTTTTTTGGTAATTTTCCTTAATCACACATAATTCAAAAAAGATACTCAATAATTTCTGGTTACATTAAAAAAAAAGAAAATGTCAGGTATACAGTATTACAAGTTCGAAAACTATGCACAATAAGCCTGTAGCACCGAAAAACGTTTGCAAAATGAGTGAAAACATCGACAAATAAAGGAATACCTGAGGTATTCTATACTCATTATAAAAAAAACTGTAAGCCAAAGACCAAAAGTTAGCCTACGTGACCACTCAGATACAAGAATAATAGAATTCGCCAATGTACAATTTATTAAAAAACACAACGGTTTCAAAAAGGTCATCGAATATCGCGCCACTTACTCCTCATTACGTCCAAAGAATCAAGTGCGATTGCTAACAAATATTGGAACAATCGTTCATCGTAAATATTCTTAATTAGGAGGTAATACCCAATCCAATCAATGTACATATATAACCAAAAGTCATACATAAAATCTACTTGGTTCTCATTCGAATAAAAACAAAAGTTTGAAAGAATACCTGCGGTATTCTCTATATCTATAACATTCTATGCAAACAATTGCTATAAACAACCCCTATTATTTATATATTTAAAGTATTTCACAAACAAGAATATTGAGAATCGTACAAAATAAACTAAAACATGAGGTATTCCTAGCTTCACCCAATACAATCACAGAAAATATTCAAGATCGACATTTTTCAAAAAGAAACATGTGGAATTGGAATAAGGGAATACCTCGGTTATTTATTTTTTAAATCTCATTTACTTTCTTGGTTAAGTATTTTTTTGTTTAAATAGTCGTTTACATTATTGTTATGACTTTCTATTGATTTTTCTTTTATTATCAATTTCTATAATTGCACGAAGCATACTTCTGTAAAGTTTCAATACCTTGGGTATTCTATGAAAGACCTAATTTTTGTGTTTTGACAACAATTTAATCTAGTTTCGAGATTGTGAAACAAATTGGAGTGTGCAGCACTTCGTGCATTATAATTTGATCTTGTGATAATAAACGAGAAGTTTTATGCGTGGAATACCTCATGATTTGGTTGTAAATTGTGAGATTCTTAAATAAACAAAAACAAATTGCGTCCAGTGTTTTTATGAAGATTTTAAAATATTATGTATGATATTAATGGAAGAATACCTAAGTATTCTTTTGAAGTTACTAATACTTTTAAAAATTAGAACAAGTTGCTTTTAGTTGAGGAACGCCTAGAAATGGTTTTGAGTCTTATGAAGGATGACGATTTGGAATAAGGAATACCTTAGGTATTCTGTCGCTTTTATTCTTTCTACAATCCTTTCTACCAATATTTTTTTTAAATTCGTTTAGTGTTTAATTAAATTTTGAGTTTCCAAGAAAAGGAATACCTCTAGTATTTTAAGAAACATAAAAGTTATTAATAATCGATTGAGAATACCTAAGGTATTCCTTATTCCAAATTACTATTCATTCACCTTACAAATTAAATTTCAATCAACTATACCAAAAAATCTATATACACCCCGCTTTTGAATTTCCGTAACAAACATCTAAATACACGACACGTTTTTCCCCAGAAACATGACCACTACTCGCAATTAATTATGTAACTCAAAAGGATATTAAAAGTATCCCTCATCTGAAATCAAGTTTTTGTTTAATTTAAAAAAAAAACGTCAAGAACTTAGGAGAATACCTGCGGTATTCTTCATGTCAATAGGATTCTGAGTGATCAAAAAAATATTTAAAAATGTCCACAGACCACACGGCATAACTGGTTTATTTAAGAATATTATAAATCACACAAACTATAAACTATAAAACTACTCGTTCATCATTACAAGATCAAATTCGAATGCACAATCCTGGAAAAGAGATCAAATGGTACCCAAGGTATTCCACTATAGAATTATAGAAATTTACTATAACAGAAGCAAAAGTATTTTTTTTTGTTTAAATAGTCGTTTACATTATTGTTAGGAGAAGGTATACCTCTGTCTTTCTATCGATTTTCTTTGTTATCAATTTTCTATAATTGCACTAAGCATACTTCTTTCTAAAGTCTGGAATAACTTGGATATTCTATGAAAGACCTAATTTTCTTGTGTTTTGACAACATTTTAATTCTAGTTTCGAGATTGTGAAACGAATTGGAGTGTGCAGCACTTCGTGCATTATAATTTGATCTTGTGATAATAAACGAGAAGTTTTATGCGTGGAATACCTCATGATTTGGTTGTAAATTGTGAGATTCTTAAATAAACAAAAACAAATTGCGTCCAGTGTTTTTTATGAAGATTTTAAAAATATTATGTATGATAGTAATGGAAGAATACCCTAAGTATTCTTTAAGTTACTAATACTTTTTAAATTAGAACAAGTTGCTTTTAGTTGAGGAACACCTTTGAAATGGTTTTGAGGCATATGAAAAATGACGATTTGGAATAAGAAATACCTTAGGTATTCTGTCGCTTTTATTCTTTCTACAACCCTTTCTACCAATATTTTTGTACAATCTTTTAGTGTTTAATTAAATTTTAAGAAACATAAAAGTTATTATTAATTGAGAGAATACCTAAGGTATTCCTTATTCCAAATTACTATTCATTCACCATACAAATTAAATTTCAATCAACTATACCAAAATCTATAGACACTCCCGCTTTTAAATTTCCGTAACAAACATCTAAATACACGACACGTTTTCCCCAGAAACATGACCACTACTCGCAATTAATTATGTAACTCAAAAGGATATTAAAAGTATCCCTCATCTGAAATCAAGTTTTTGTTTAATTTAAAAAAAACGTCAAGAACTTAGGAGAATACCTGCGGTATTCTTCATGTCAATAGGATTCTGAGTGATCAAAAAATATTTAAAAATGTCCACAGACCACACGGCATAACTGGTTTATTTAAGAATATTATAAATCACACAAACTATAAACTATAAAAATACTCGTTCATCATTACAACATCAAATTCGAATGCACAATCCTGAAAATGAGATCAAATGGTCCCCAAAGACTATTCGTAGAATACCCACGGTATTCCACTATAGAATTATAGAAATTTACTATAACGGAAGCAAAACGTAACCAGTATTTTTCCGTTTTTGGTAATTTTCCTTAACAACACATAATTTATAAAAAAATTATTCAATAATTACACAGATTACATTTTAAAGAAAAATGTCAGGTATACAGTATTACAACTTCGAAAACTATGCACAATAAGCCTCTAGAACCGAAAAAACTTTTGCAAAAAAAAAGTGAAAACATCGACAAATAAAGGAATACCTGAGGTATTCTCCACTCAATATAAAAAACTGTAAGTCAAAGACCAAAAGGTTAGCCTACGAGACCACTCAGATACAAAAATAACAGAATTCGCCAATGTACAATTTATTAAAAAACACAACGGTTTCAAAAAAGGTCATCGAATATCGCGCCACTTACTCCTCATTACGTCCAAAGAATCAAGTAGCGATTGCTAACAAATATTGGAACAATCGCTCATCGTAAATATTCTTAATTATGAGGTAATACCCAATCCAATCAATGTACATATATAACCAAAAGTCATACATAAAATCTACTTGGTTCTCATTCGAATAAAAACAAAGTTTGAAAGAATACCTGCGGTATTCTCTATATCTATAACATTCTATGTTATCAATTGCTATAAACAACCCCTATTATTTATATATTTAAACTATTTCACAAACAAGAATATTGAAAATCGTACAAAATCAACTAAAACATGAGGTATTCCTAGCTTCACCCAATACAATCACGAAAATATTCAAGATCGACATTTTTTCAAAAAGAAACATGTGGAATTAGAATAAGGAATACTTCGGTTATTTATTTATTTAATATCTCATTTACTTTCTTGGTTAAAGTATTTTTTGTTTAAATAGTCGTTTACATTATTGTTAGGAGAAGGTATACCTCGGACCTTCTATCGATTTTTTCTTTATTATCAATTCTATAATTGCACGGAGCATACTTCTTTCTAAAGTATGGAATACCTTGGGTATTCTATAAAAGACCTATTTTTTTTTGTGTTTTGACAACAATTTAATTCTAGTTTCGAGATTGTGAAACCAATTGGAGTGTGCAGCACTTCGTGCATTATAATTTGATCTTGTGATAATAAACGAGAAGTTTTATGCGTGGAATACCTCATGAGTTGATTGTAAATTGTAAGATTCTTAAATAAACAAAAACAAATTGCGTTCAGTGTTTTTATAAAGATTTAAAAAATATTATGTATGATAGTAATGGAAGAATACCCTAAGTATTCTTTAAGTTACTAATACTTTTTAAAATTAAAACAAGTTGCTTTTAGTTGAGGAACACCTTTGAAATGGTTTTGAGTCATATGAAGAATGACGATTTGGATTAAGGAATACCTTAGGTATTCTGTCGCTTATATTCTTTCTACAACCCTTTCTACCAATAATTTTTTACATTCGATTAATGTTTACTTAAATTTTTGAGTTTCCAAGAAAAGGAATACCTCTTGGATTTTAAGAAACATAAAAGTTATTATTAATCGAGAGAATACCTAAGGTATTCATTATTCCAAATTACTATTCATTCACCTTACAAATTAAATTTCAATCAACTATACCAAAAATCTATATACACCCCCGCTTTTGAATTTCCGTAACAAACAACTAAATACACGACACGTTTTTCCCCAGAAACATGACCACTACTCGCAATTAATTATGTAACTCAAAAGGATATAAAAAGTATCCCTCATCTGAAATCAAGTTTTGTTTAATTTAAAAAAAACGTCAAGAACTTAGGAGAATACCTGCGGTATTCTTCATGTCAATAAGATTCTGAGTGATCAAAAATATTTAAAAATGTCCACAGACCACACGGCATAACTGGTTTATTTAAGAATATTATAAATCACACAAACTATAAACTATAAAACTACTCGTTCATCATTACAAGATCAAATTCGAATGCACAATCCTGGAAAAGAGATCAAATTGTACCCAAGGTATTCCACTATTGAATTATAGAAATTTACTATAACAGAAGCAAAACGTAACCAGTATTTTTCCGTTTTTGGTAATTTTCCTTAATCACACATAATTTAAAAAAAAAGATACTCGATAATTTTACAGATTACATTAAAAAAAAGAAAATGTCAGGTATACAGTATTACAAGTTCGAAAACTATGCACAATAAGCCTGTAACACCGAAAAAACGTTTGCAAAAAAAGTGAAAACATCGACAAATAAAGGAATACCTGAAGTAGTCTATACTCAATATGAAAAAAATCGTTCAGCGTAAATATTCTAATTAGGAGGTAATACCCATCCAATCAATGTACATATAACCAAAAGTCATATATAAAATCTACATAGTTCTCATTCGAATAAAAACAAAAGATTGAAAGAATACCTGCGGTATTCTCTATATCTATAACATACTAAGTGAACAATTGCTATAAACAACCCCTGTTATTTATATATTTAAAGTATTTCACAAACAAGAATATTGAAAATCGTACAAAATCAACTAAAACATGAGGTATTCCTAGCTTCACCCAATACAATCACGAAAACATTCAAGATCGACATTTTTCAAAAGAAACATGTTGACTTGGAATAAAAACACCTCGGTTATTTATTTTTTAATATCTCATTTACTTTCATGGTTAAAGTATTTTTTTTCTAAATCTTTCACATTATTGTTAGGAGAAGGTATAGCTCGGAGATTTTAAATTTCCGTAACAAACATCTAAATACACGACACGTTTTCCCCAGAAACATGACCACTACTCGCAATTAATTATGTAACTCAAAAGGATATTAAAAGTATCCCTCATCTGAAATCAAGTTTTTTGTTTTAATTTAAAAGAAACGTCAAGAACTTAGGAGAATACCTGCGGTATTCTTCATGTCAATAGGATTCTGAGTGATAAAAACATATTTAAAAATGTCCACAGACCACACGGCATAACTGGTTTATAAAAGAATATTATAAATCACACAAACTATAAACTATAAAACTACTCGTTCATCATTACAAGATCAAATTCGAATGCACAATCCTGGAAAAGAGATCAAATGGTACCCAAGGTATTCCACTATAGAATTATAGAAATTTACTATAACAGAAGCAAAAGTATTTTTTTTTGTTTAAATAGTCGTTTACATTATTGTTAGGAGAAGGTATACCTCTGTCTTTCTATCGATTTTTTCTTTATTATCAATTTCTATAATTGCACTAAGCATACTTCTTTCTAAAGTCTGGAATAACTTGGATATTCTATGAAAGACCTAATTTTTCTTGTGTTTTGACAACATTTTAATTCTAGTTTCGAGATTGTGAAACGAATTGGAGTGTGCAACACTTCGTGGATTATAATTTGATCTTGTGATAATAAACGAGAAGTTTTATGCGTGGAATACCTCATGATTTGGTTGTAAATTGTGAGATTCTTAAATAAACAAAAACAAATTGCGTCCAGTGTTTTTATGAAGATTTTAAAAATATTATGTATGATATTAATGGAAGAATACCGTAAGTATTCTTTAAGTTACTAATACTATTTTAAAATTAGAACAAGTTGCTTTTAGTTGAGGAACGCCTTTGAAATGGTTTTGAGTCATATGAAGAATGACGATTTGGATTAAGGAATACCTTAGGTATTCTGTCGCTTATATTCTTTCTACAACCCTTTCTACCAATATTTTTTAAATTCGTTTAGTGTTTAATTAAATTTTGAGTTTCCAGAAAAGGAATACCTCTTGGATTTTAAGAAATATAAAAGTTATTATTAATCGAGAGAATACCTAAGGTATTCCTACTTCCAAATTGCTATTCATTCACCTTACAAATTAAATTTCAATCAACTATACCAAAAATTTATATACACCCCCGCTTTTGAATTTCCGTAACAAACAACTAAATACACGACACGTTTTTCCCCAGAAACATGACCAGTACTCGCAATTAATTATGTAACTCAAAAGGATATTAAAAGTATCCCTCATCTGAAATCAAGTTTTTGTTTAATTTAAAAAAAAACGTCAAGAACTTAGGAGAATACCTGCGGTATTCTTCATGTCAATAGGATTCTGAGTGATCAAAAATATTTAAAATGTCCACAGACCACACGGCATAACTGGTTTATTTAAGAATATTATAAATCACACAAACTATAAACTATAAAACTACTCGTTCATCATTACAAGATCAAATTCGAATGCACACATCCTGGAAAAGAGATCAAATGGTACCCAAGGTATTCCACTATAGAATTATAGAAATTTACTATAACAGAAGCAAAAGTATTTTTTTGTTTAAATAGTCGTTTACATTATTGTTAGGAGAAGGTATACCTCTGTCTTTCTATCGATTTTTTTCTTTGTTATCAATTTCTATAATTGCACTAAGCATACTTCTTTCTAAAGTCTGGAATAACTTGGATATTCTATGAAAGACCTAATTTTCTTGTGTTTTGACAACATTTTAATTCTAGTTTCGAGATTGTGAAACGAATTGGAGTGTGCAGCACTTCGTGCATTATAATTTGATCTTGTGATAATAAACGAGAAGTTTTATGCGTGGAATACCTCATGATTTGGTTGTAAATTGTGAGATTCTTAAATAAACAAAAACAAATTGCGTCCAGTGTTTTTTATGAAGATTTTAAAATATTATGTATGATAGTAATGGAAGAATACCCTAAGTATTCTTTAAGTTACTAATACTTTTTTAAATTAGAACAAGTTGCTTTTAGTTGAGAACACCTTTGAAATGGTTTTGAGGCATATGAAAAATGACGATTTGGAATAAGAAATACCTTAGGTATTCTGTCGCTTTTATTCTTTCTACAACCGTTTCTACCAATATTTTTGTACAATCTTTTAGTGTTTAATTAAATTTTAAGAAACATAAAAGTTATTATTAATTGAGAGAATACCTAAGGTATTCCTTATTCCAAATTACTATTCATTCACCATACAAATTAAATTTCAATCAACTATACCAAAATCTATAGACACTCCCTTTTAAATTTCCGTAACAAACATCTAAATACGACACGTTTTCCCCAGAAACATGACCACTACTCGCAATTAATTATGTAACTCAAAAGGATATTAAAAGTATCCCTCATCTGAAATCAAGTTTTTGTTTAATTTAAAAAAACGTCAAGAACTTAGGAGAATACCTGCGGTATTCTTCATGTCAATAAGTTCTGAGTGATCAAAAAATATTTAAAAATGTCCACAGACCACACGGCATAACTGGTTTATTTAAGAATATTATAAATCACACAAACTATAAACTATAAAAATACTCGTTCATCATTACAACATCAAATTCAGATGCACAATCCTGAAAATGAGATCAAATGGTCCCCAAAGACTATTCGTAGAATACCCACGGTATTCCACTATAGAATTATAGAAATTTACTATAACGGAAGCAAAACGTAACCAGTATTTTTCCGTTTTGGTAATTTTCCTTAACAACACATAATTTATAAAAAATTATTCAATAATTACACAGATTACATTTTAAAAAAATGTCAGGTATACAGTATTACAACTTCGAAAACTATGCACAATAAGCCTCTAGAACCGAAAAAACTTTTGCAAAAAAAGTGAAAACATCGACAAATAAAGGAATACCTGAGGTATTCTCCACTCAATATAAAAAAACTGTAAGTCAAAGACCAAAAGGTTAGCCTACGAGACCACTCAGATACAAAAATAACAGAATTCGCCAATGTACAATTTATTAAAAAACACAACGGTTTCAAAAGGTCATCGAATATCGCGCCACTTACTCCTCATTACGTCCAAAGAATCAAGTAGCGATTGCTAACAAATATTGGAACAATCGCTCATCGTAAATATTCTTAATTATGAGGTAATACCCAATCCAATCAATGTACATATATAACCAAAAGTCATACATAAAATCTACTTGGTTCTCATTCGAATAAAAACAAAAGTTTGAAAGAATACCTGCGGTATTCTCTATATCTATAACATTCTATGTTATCAATTGCTATAAACAACCCCTATTATTTATATATTTAAACTATTTCACAAACAAGAATATTGAAAATCGTACAAAATCAACTAAAACATGAGGTATTCCTAGCTTCACCCAATACAATCACGAAAATATTCAAGATCGACATTTTTTCAAAAGAAACATGTGGAATTAGAATAAGGAATACTTCGGTTATTTATTTATTTAATATCTCATTTACTTTCTTGGTTAAAGTATTTTTTTTGTTTAAATAGTCGTTTACATTATTGTTAGGAGAAGGTATACCTCGGACCTTCTATCGATTTTTCTTTATTATCAATTCTATAATTGCACGGAGCATACTTCTTTCTAAAGTATGGAATACCTTGGGTATTCTATAAAAGACCTATTTTTTTTTGTGTTTTGACAACAATTTAATTCTAGTTTCGAGATTGTGAAACCAATTGGAGTGTGCAGCACTTCGTGCATTATAATTTGATCTTGTGATAATAAACGAGAAGTTTTATGCGTGGAATACCTCATGAGTTGATTGTAAATTGTAAGATTCTTAAATAAACAAAAACAAATTGCGTTCAGTGTTTTTTATAAAGATTTAAAAATATTATGTATGATAGTAATGGAAGAATACCTAAGTATTCTTTAAGTTACTAATACTTTTTAAAATTAAAACAAGTTGCTTTTAGTTGAGGAACACCTTTGAAATGGTTTTGAGTCATATGAAGAATGACGATTTGGATTAAGGAATACCTTAGGTATTCTGTCGCTTATATTCTTTCTACAACCCTTTCTACCAATAATTTTTTACATTCGATTAATGTTTACTTAAATTTTGAGTTTCCAAGAAAAGGAATACCTCTTGGATTTTAAGAAACATAAAAGTTATTATTAATCGAGAGAATACCTAAGGTATTCATTATTCCAAATTACTATTCATTCACCTTACAAATTAAATTTCAATCAACTATACCAAAAATCTATATACACCCCCGCTTTTGAATTTCCGTAACAAACAACTAAATACACGACACGTTTTCCCCAGAAACATGACCACTACTCGCAATTAATTATGTAACTCAAAAGGATATAAAAAGTATCCCTCATCTGAAATCAAGTTTTGTTTAATTTAAAAAAAACGTCAAGAACTTAGGAGAATACCTGCGGTATTCTTCATGTCAATAGGATTCTGAGTGATCAAAAATATTTAAAATGTCCACAGACCACACGGCATAACTGGTTTATTTAAGAATATTATAAATCACACAAACTATAAACTATAAAACTACTCGTTCATCATTACAAGATCAAATTCGAATGCACAATCCTGGAAAAGAGATCAAATTGTACCCAAGGTATTCCACTATTGAATTATAGAAATTTACTATAACAGAAGCAAAATGTAACCAGTATTTTTCCGTTTTTGGTAATTTTCCTTAATCACACATAATTTAAAAAAAAAGATACTCGATAATTTTACAGATTACATTAAAAAAAGAAAATGTCAGGTATACAGTATTACAAGTTCGAAAACTATGCACAATAAGCCTGTAACACCGAAAAAACGTTTGCAAAAAAAGTAGAAAACATCGACAAATAAAGGAATACCTGAAGTAGTCTATACTCAATATGAAAAAAATCGTTCAGCGTAAATATTCCTAATTAGGAGGTAATACCCATCCAATCAATGTACATATAACCAAAAGTCATATATAAAATCTACATAGTTCTCATTCGAATAAAAACAAAGATTGAAAGAATACCTGCGGTATTCTCTATATCTATAACATACTAAGTGAACAATTGCTATAAACAACCCCTGTTATTTATATATTTAAAGTATTTCACAAACAAGAATATTGAAAATCGTACAAAATCAACTAAAACATGAGGTATTCCTAGCTTCACCCAATACAATCACGAAAACATTCAAGATCGACATTTTTTCAAAAGAAACATGTTGACTTGGAATAAAAACACCTCGGTTATTTATTTTTTAATATCTCATTTACTTTCATGGTTAAAGTATTTTTTTCTAAATCTTTCACATTATTGTTAGGAGAAGGTATAGCTCGGAGATTTTAAATTTCCGTAACAAACATCTAAATACACGACACGTTTTTCCCCAGAAACATGACCACTACTCGCAATTAATTATGTAACTCAAAGGATATTAAAAGTATCCCTCATCTGAAATCAAGTTTTTGTTTAATTTAAAAGAAACGTCAAGAACTTAGGAGAATACCTGCGGTATTCTTCATGTCAATAGGATTCTGAGTGATAAAAACATTTAAAAATGTCCACAGACCACACGGCATAACTGGTTTATAAAAGAATATTATAAATCACACAAACTATAAACTATAAAACTACTCGTTCATCATTACAAGATCAAATTCGAATGCACAATCCTGGAAAAGAGATCAAATGGTACCCAAGGTATTCCACTATAGAATTATAGAAATTTACTATAACAGAAGCAAAAGTATTTTTTTGTTTAAATAGTCGTTTACATTATTGTTAGGAGAAGGTATACCTCTGTCTTTCTATCGATTTTTCTTTATTATCAATTTCTATAATTGCACTAAGCATACTTCTTTCTAAAGTCTGGAATAACTTGGATATTCTATGAAAGACCTAATTTTTTCTTGTGTTTTGACAACATTTTAATTCTAGTTTCGAGATTGTGAAACGAATTGGAGTGTGCAGCACTTCGTGGATTATAATTTGATCTTGTGATAATAAACGAGAAGTTTTATGCGTGGAATACCTCATGATTTGGTTGTAAATTGTGAGATTCTTAAATAAACAAAACAAATTGCGTCCAGTGTTTTTATGAAGATTTTAAAAATATTATGTATGATATTAATGGAAGAATACCGTAAGTATTCTTTAAGTTACTAATACTATTTTAAAATTAGAACAAGTTGCTTTTAGTTGAGGAACGCCTTTGAAATGGTTTTGAGTCATATGAAGAATGACGATTTGGATTAAGGAATACCTTAGGTATTCTGTCGCTTATATTCTTTCTACAACCCTTTCTACCAATATTTTTTAAATTCGTTTAGTGTTTAATTAAATTTTGAGTTTCCAAGAAAAGGAATACCTCTTGGATTTTAAGAAATATAAAAGTTATTATTAATCGAGAGAATACCTAAGGTATTCCTACTTCCAAATTGCTATTCATTCACCTTACAAATTAAATTTCAATCAACTATACCAAAATTTATATACACCCCCGCTTTTGAATTTCCGTAACAAACAACTAAATACACGACACGTTTTTCCCCAGAAACATGACCAGTACTCGCAATTAATTATGTAACTCAAAAGGATATTAAAAGTATCCCTCATCTGAAATCAAGTTTTTGTTTAATTTAAAAAAAAACGTCAAGAACTTAGGAGAATACCTGCGGTATTCTTCATGTCAATAGGATTCTGAGTGATCAAAAATATTTAAAATGTCCACAGACCACACGGCATAACTGGTTTATTTAAGAATATTATAAATCACACAAACTATAAACTATAAAACTACTCGTTCATCATTACAAGATCAAATTCGAATGCACAATCCTGGAAAAGAGATCAAATGGTACCCAAGGTATTCCACTATAGAATTATAGAAATTTACTATAACAGAAGCAAAAGTATTTTTTTGTTTAAATAGTCGTTTACATTATTGTTAGGAGAAGGTATACCTCTGTCTTTCTATCGATTTTTTCTTTGTTATCAATTTCTATAATTGCACTAAGCATACTTCTTTCTAAAGTCTGGAATAACTTGGATATTCTATGAAAGACCTAATTTTCTTGTGTTTTGACAACATTTTAATTCTAGTTTCGAGATTGTGAAACGAATTGGAGTGTGCAGCACTTCGTGCATTATAATTTGATCTTGTGATAATAAACGAGAAGTTTTATGCGTGGAATACCTCATGATTTGGTTGTAAATTGTGAGATTCTTAAATAAACAAAAACAAATTGCGTCCAGTGTTTTTATGAAGATTTTAAAAATATTATGTATGATAGTAATGGAAGAATACCCTAAGTATTCTTTAAGTTACTAATACTTTTTTTAAATTAGAACAAGTTGCTTTTAGTTGAGGAACACCTTTGAAATGGTTTTGAGGCATATGAAAAATGACGATTTGGAATAAGAAATACCTTAGGTATTCTGTCGCTTTTATTCTTTCTACAACCGTTTCTACCAATATTTTTGTACAATCTTTTAGTGTTTAATTAAATTTTAAGAAACATAAAAGTTATTATTAATTGAGAGAATACCTAAGGTATTCCTTATTCCAAATACTATTCATTCACCATACAAATTAAATTTCAATCAACTATACCAAAAATCTATAGACACTCCCTTTTAAATTTCCGTAACAAACATCTAAATACACGACACGTTTTTCCCCAGAAACATGACCACTACTCGCAATTAATTATGTAACTCAAAAGGATATTAAAAGTATCCCTCATCTGAAATCAAGTTTTTGTTTAATTTAAAAAAACGTCAAGAACTTAGGAGAATACCTGCGGTATTCTTCATGTCAATAGGATTCTGAGTGATCAAAAATATTTAAAAATGTCCACAGACCACACGGCATAACTGGTTTATTTAAGAATATTATAAATCACACAAACTATAAACTATAAAAATACTCGTTCATCATTACAACATCAAATTCGAATGCACAATCCTGAAAATGAGATCAAATGGTCCCCAAAGACTATTCGTAGAATACCCACGGTATTCCACTATAGAATTATAGAAATTTACTATAACGGAAGCAAAACGTAACCAGTATTTTTCCGTTTTTGGTAATTTTCCTTAACAACACATAATTTATAAAAAATTATTCAATAATTACACAGATTACATTTTAAAAAAATGTCAGGTATACAGTATTACAACTTCGAAAACTATGCACAATAAGCCTCTAGAACCGAAAAACTTTTGCAAAAAAAAGTGAAAACATCGACAAATAAAGGAATACCTGAGGTATTCTCCACTCAATATAAAAAAACTGTAAGTCAAAGACCAAAAGGTTAGCCTACGAGACCACTCAGATACAAAAATAACAGAATTCGCCAATGTACAATTTATTAAAAACACAACGGTTTCAAAAAGGTCATCGAATATCGCGCCACTTACTCCTCAT
Source organism: Abscondita cerata (assembly GCA_030710515.1). Lineage (NCBI taxonomy): Eukaryota > Metazoa > Arthropoda > Insecta > Coleoptera > Lampyridae > Abscondita > Abscondita cerata. Next base: position 15,097 of record JALBCR010001572.1, on the reverse strand, counting down.
TACGTCCAAAGAATCAAGTAGCGATTGCTAACAAATATTGGAACAATCGCTCATCGTAAATATTCTTAATTATGAGGTAATACCCAATCCAATCAATGTACATATATAACCAAAAGTCATACATAAAATCTACTTGGTTCTCATTCGAATAAAAACAAAAGTTTGAAAGAATACCTGCGGTATTCTCTATATCTATAACATTCTATGTTATCAATTGCTATAAACAACCCCTATTATTTATATATTTAAACTATTTCACAAACAAGAATATTGAAAATCGTACAAAATCAACTAAAACATGAGGTATTCCTAGCTTCACCCAATACAATCACGAAAATATTCAAGATCGACATTTTTCAAAAAGAAACATGTGGAATTAGAATAAGGAATACTTCGGTTATTTATTTATTTAATATCTCATTTACTTTCTTGGTTAAAGTATTTTTTGTTTAAATAGTCGTTTACATTATTGTTAGGAGAAGGTATACCTCGGACCTTCTATCGATTTTTCTTTATTATCAATTCTATAATTGCACGGAGCATACTTCTTTCTAAAGTATGGAATACCTTGGGTATTCTATAAAAGACCTATTTTTTTTGTGTTTTGACAACAATTTAATTCTAGTTTCGAGATTGTGAAACCAATTGGAGTGTGCAGCACTTCGTGCATTATAATTTGATCTTGTGATAATAAACGAGAAGTTTTATGCGTGGAATACCTCATGAGTTGATTGTAAATTGTAAGATTCTTAAATAAACAAAAACAAATTGCGTTCAGTGTTTTTATAAAGATTTAAAAAATATTATGTATGATAGTAATGGAAGAATACCCTAAGTATTCTTTAAGTTACTAATACTTTTTAAAATTAAAACAAGTTGCTTTTAGTTGAGGAACACCTTTGAAATGGTTTTGAGTCATATGAAGAATGACGATTTGGATTAAGGAATACCTTAGGTATTCTGTCGCTTATATTCTTTCTACAACCCTTTCTACCAATAATTTTTTACATTCGATTAATGTTTACTTAAATTTTGAGTTTCCAAGAAAAGGAATACCTCTTGGATTTTAAGAAACATAAAAGTTATTATTAATCGAGAGAATACCTAAGGTATTCATTATTCCAAATTACTATTCATTCACCTTACAAATTAAATTTCAATCAACTATACCAAAATCTATATACACCCCCGCTTTTGAATTTCCGTAACAAACAACTAAATACACGACACGTTTTCCCCAGAAACATGACCACTACTCGCAATTAATTATGTAACTCAAAAGGATATAAAAAGTATCCCTCATCTGAAATCAAGTTTTGTTTAATTTAAAAAAACGTCAAGAACTTAGGAGAATACCTGCGGTATTCTTCATGTCAATAGGATTCTGAGTGATCAAAAAATATTTAAAAATGTCCACAGACCACACGGCATAACTGGTTTATTTAAGAATATTATAAATCACACAAACTATAAACTATAAAACTACTCGTTCATCATTACAAGATCAAATTCGAATGCACAATCCTGGAAAAGAGATCAAATTGTACCCAAGGTATTCCACTATTGAATTATAGAAATTTACTATAACAGAAGCAAAATGTAACCAGTATTTTTCCGTTTTTGGTAATTTTCCTTAATCACACATAATTTAAAAAAAGATACTCGATAATTTTACAGATTACATTAAAAAAAGAAAATGTCAGGTATACAGTATTACAAGTTCGAAAACTATGCACAATAAGCCTGTAACACCGAAAACGTTTGCAAAAAAAGTGAAAACATCGACAAATAAAGGAATACCTGAAGTAGTCTATACTCAATATGAAAAAAATCGTTCAGCGTAAATATTCCTAATTAGGAGGTAATACCCATCCAATCAATGTACATATAACCAAAAGTCATATATAAAATCTACATAGTTCTCATTCGAATAAAAACAAAGATTGAAAGAATACCTGCGGTATTCTCTATATCTATAACATACTAAGTGAACAATTGCTATAAACAACCCCTGTTATTTATATATTTAAAGTATTTCACAAACAAGAATATTGAAAATCGTACAAAATCAACTAAAACATGAGGTATTCCTAGCTTCACCCAATACAATCACGAAAACATTCAAGATCGACATTTTTTCAAAAAGAAACATGTTGACTTGGAATAAAAAACACCTCGGTTATTTATTTTTTTAATATCTCATTTACTTTCATGGTTAAAGTATTTTTTTCTAAATCTTTCACATTATTGTTAGGAGAAGGTATAGCTCGGAGATTTTAAATTTCCGTAACAAACATCTAAATACACGACACGTTTTTCCCCAGAAACATGACCACTACTCGCAATTAATTATGTAACTCAAAAGGATATTAAAAGTATCCCTCATCTGAAATCAAGTTTTTGTTTAATTTAAAAGAAACGTCAAGAACTTAGGAGAATACCTGCGGTATTCTTCATGTCAATAGGATTCTGAGTGATAAAAACATTTAAAAATGTCCACAGACCACACGGCATAACTGGTTTATAAAAGAATATTATAAATCACACAAACTATAAACTATAAAACTACTCGTTCATCATTACAAGATCAAATTCGAATGCACAATCCTGGAAAAGAGATCAAATGGTACCCAAGGTATTCCACTATAGAATTATAGAAATTTACTATAACAGAAGCAAAAGTATTTTTTTGTTTAAATAGTCGTTTACATTATTGTTAGGAGAAGGTATACCTCTGTCTTTCTATCGATTTTTTCTTTATTATCAATTTCTATAATTGCACTAAGCATACTTCTTTCTAAAGTCTGGAATAACTTGGATATTCTATGAAAGACCTAATTTTTCTTGTGTTTTGACAACATTTTAATTCTAGTTTCGAGATTGTGAAACGAATTGGAGTGTGCAGCACTTCGTGGATTATAATTTGATCTTGTGATAATAAACGAGAAGTTTTATGCGTGGAATACCTCATGATTTGGTTGTAAATTGTGAGATTCTTAAATAAACAAAACAAATTGCGTCCAGTGTTTTTATGAAGATTTTAAAAATATTATGTATGATATTAATGGAAGAATACCGTAAGTATTCTTTAAGTTACTAATACTATTTTAAAAATTAGAACAAGTTGCTTTTAGTTGAGGAACGCCTTTGAAATGGTTTTGAGTCATATGAAGAATGACGATTTGGATTAAGGAATACCTTAGGTATTCTGTCGCTTATATTCTTTCTACAACCCTTTCTACCAATATTTTTTAAATTCGTTTAGTGTTTAATTAAATTTTGAGTTTCCAAGAAAAGGAATACCTCTTGGATTTTAAGAAATATAAAAGTTATTATTAATCGAGAGAATACCTAAGGTATTCCTACTTCCAAATTGCTATTCATTCACCTTACAAATTAAATTTCAATCAACTATACCAAAATTTATATACACCCCTGCTTTTGAATTTCCGTAACAAACAACTAAATACACGACACGTTTTTCCCCAGAAACATGACCAGTACTCGCAATTAATTATGTAACTCAAAGGATATTAAAAGTATCCCTCATCTGAAATCAAGTTTTGTTTAATTTAAAAAAACGTCAAGAACTTAGGAGAATACCTGCGGTATTCTTCATGTCAATAGGATTCTGAGTGATCAAAAATATTTAAAAATGTCCACAGACCACACGGCATAACTGGTTTATTTAAGAATATTATAAATCACACAAACTATAAACTATAAAACTACTCGTTCATCATTACAAGATCAAATTCGAATGCACAATCCTGGAAAAGAGATCAAATGGTACCCAAGGTATTCCACTATAGAATTATAGAAATTTACTATAACAGAAGCAAAAGTATTTTTTTGTTTAAATAGTCGTTTACATTATTGTTAGGAGAAGGTATACCTCTGTCTTTCTATCGATTTTTTCTTTGTTATCAATTTCTATAATTGCACTAAGCATACTTCTTTCTAAAGTCTGGAATAACTTGGATATTCTATGAAAGACCTAATTTTTCTTGTGTTTTGACAACATTTTAATTCTAGTTTCGAGATTGTGAAACGAATTGGAGTGTGCAGCACTTCGTGGATTATAATTTGATCTTGTGATAATAAACGAGAAGTTTTATGCGTGGAATACCTCATGATTTGGTTGTAAATTGTAGAGATTCTTAAATAAACAAAAACAAATTGCGTCCAGTGTTTTTATGAAGATTTTAAAAATATTATGTATGATATTAATGGAAGAATACCGTAAGTATTCTTTAAGTTACTAATACTATTTTAAAATTAGAACAAGTTGCTTTTAGTTGAGGAACGCCTTTGAAATGGTTTTGAGTCATATGAAGAATGACGATTTGGATTAAGGAATACCTTAGGTATTCTGTCGCTTATATTCTTTCTACAACCCTTTCTACCAATATTTTTTAAATTCGTTTAGTGTTTAATTAAATTTTGAGTTTCCAAGAAAAGGAATACCTCTTGGATTTTAAGAAATATAAAAGTTATTATTAATCGAGAGAATACCTAAGGTATTCCTACTTCCAAGTACTATTCATTCACCTTACAAATTAAATTTCAATCAACTATACCAAAATTTATATACACCCCGCTTTTGAATTTCCGTAACAAACAACTAAATACACGACACGTTTTTCCCCAGAAACATGACCAGTACTCGCAATTAATTATGTAACTCAAAAGGATATTAAAAGTATCCCTCATCTGAAATCAAGTTTTGTTTAATTTAAAAAAACGTCAAGAACTTAGGAGAATACCTGCGGTATTCTTCATGTCAATAAATTCTGAGTGATCAAAAATATTTAAAAATGTCCACAGACCACACGGCATAACTGGTTTATTTAAGAATATTATAAATCACACAAACTATAAACTATAAAACTACTCGTTCATCATTACAAGATCAAATTCGAATGCACAATCCTGGAAAAGAGATCAAATGGTACCCAAGGTATTCCACTATAGAATTATAGAAATTTACTATAACAGAAGCAAAAGTATTTTTTTTTGTTTAAATAGTCGTTTACATTATTGTTAGGAGAAGGTATACCTCTGTCTTTCTATCGATTTTTTCTTTGTTATCAATTTCTATAATTGCACTAAGCATACTTCTTTCTAAAGTCTGGAATAACTTGGATATTCTATGAAAGACCTAATTTTCTTGTGTTTTGACAACATTTTAATTCTAGTTTCGAGATTGTGAAACAGATTGGAGTGTGCAGCACTTCGTGCATTATAATTTGATCTTGTGATAATAAACGAGAAGTTTTATGCGTGGAATACCTCATGATTTGGTTGTAAATTGTGAGATTCTTAAATAAACAAAAACAAATTGCGTCCAGTGTTTTTATGAAGATTTTAAAAATATTATGTATGATAGTAATGGAAGAATACCTAAGTATTCTTTAAGTTACTAATACTTTTTAAATTAGAACAAGTTGCTTTTAGTTGAGGAACACCTTTGAAATGGTTTTGAGGCATATGAAAAATGACGATTTGGAATAAAATACCTTAGGTATTCTGTCGCTTTTATTCTTTCTACAACCGTTTCTACCAATATTTTTGTACAATCTTTTAGTGTTTAATTAAATTTTAAGAAACATAAAAGTTATTATTAATTGAGAGAGATACCTAAGGTATTCCTTATTCCAAATTACTATTCATTCACCATACAAATTAAATTTCAATCAACTATACCAAAAATCTATAGACACTCCCGCTTTTAAATTTCCGTAACAAACATCTAAATACACGACACGTTTTTCCCCAGAAACATGACCACTACTCGCAATTAATTATGTAACTCAAAGGATATTAAAAGTATCCCTCATCTGAAATCAAGTTTTTGTTTAATTTAAAAAAAAACGTCAAGAACTTAGGAGAATACCTGCGGTATTCTTCATGTCAATAGGATTCTGAGTGATCAAAAATATTTAAAAATGTCCACAGACCACACGGCATAACTGGTTTATTTAAGAATATTATAAATCACACAAACTATAAACTATAAAAATACTCGTTCATCATTACAACATCAAATTCGAATGCACAATCCTGAAAATGAGATCAAATGGTCCCCAAAAGACTATTCGTAGAATACCCACGGTATTCCACTATAGAATTATAGAAATTTACTATAACGGAAGCAAAACGTAACCAGTATTTTTCCGTTTTGGTAATTTTCCTTAACAACACATAATTTATAAAAATTATTCAATAATTACACAGATTACATTTAAAGAAAAATGTCAGGTATACAGTATTACAACTTCGAAAACTATGCACAATAAGCCTCTAGAACCGAAAAACTTTTGCAAAAAAAAGTGAAAACATCGACAAATAAAGGAATACCTGAGGTATTCTCCACTCAATATAAAAAACTGTAAGTCAAAGACCAAAAGGTTAGCCTACGAGACCACTCAGATACAAAAATAACAGAATTCGCCAATGTACAATTTATTAAAAACACAACGGTTTCAAAAAGGTCATCGAATATCGCGCCACTTACTCCTCATTACGTCCAAAGAATCAAGTAGCGATTGCTAACAAATATTGGAACAATCGCTCATCGTAAATATTCTTAATTATGAGGTAATACCCAATCCAATCAATGTACATATATAACCAAAAGTCATACATAAAATCTACTTGGTTCTCATTCGAATAAAAATCAAAGTTTGAAAGAATACCTGCGGTATTCTCTATATCTATAACATTCTATGTTATCAATTGCTATAAACAACCCCTATTATTTATATATTTAAACTATTTCACAAACAAGAATATTGAAAATCGTACAAAATCAACTAAAACATGAGGTATTCTAGCTTCACCCAATACAATCACGAAAATATTCAAGATCGACATTTTTTCAAAAGAAACATGTGGAATTAGAATAAGGAATACTTCGGTTATTTATTTATTTAATATCTCATTTACTTTCTTGGTTAAAGTATTTTTTTGTTTAAATAGTCGTTTACATTATTGTTAGGAGAAGGTATACCTCGGACCTTCTATCGATTTTTCTTTATTATCAATTCTATAATTGCACGGAGCATACTTCTTTCTAAAGTATGGAATACCTTGGGTATTCTATAAAAGACCTATTTTTTTGTGTTTTGACAACAATTTAATTCTAGTTTCGAGATTGTGAAACCAATTGGAGTGTGCAGCACTTCGTGCATTATAATTTGATCTTGTGATAATAAACGAGAAGTTTTATGCGTGGAATACCTCATGAGTTGATTGTAAATTGTAAGATTCTTAAATAAACAAAAACAAATTGCGTTCAGTGTTTTTATAAAGATTTAAAAAATATTATGTATGATAGTAATGGAAGAATACCCTAAGTATTCTTTAAGTTACTAATACTTTTTAAAATTAAAACAAGTTGCTTTAGTTGAGGAACACCTTTGAAATGGTTTTGAGTCATATGAAGAATGACGATTTGGATTAAGGAATACCTTAGGTATTCTGTCGCTTATATTCTTTCTACAACCCTTTCTACCAATAATTTTTTACATTCGATTAATGTTTACTTAAATTTTGAGTTTCAAAGAAAAGGAATACCTCTTGGATTTTAAGAAACATAAAAGTTATTATTAATCGAGAGAATACCTAAGGTATTCATTATTCCAAATTACTATTCATTCACCTTACAAATTAAATTTCAATCAACTATACCAAAATCTATATACACCCCCGCTTTTGAATTTCCGTAACAAACAACTAAATACACGACACGTTTTTCCCCAGAAACATGACCACTACTCGCAATTAATTATGTAACTCAAAGGATATTAAAAGTATCCCTCATCTGAAATCAAGTTTTTGTTTAATTTAAAAAAAAACGTCAAGAACTTAGAGAATACCTGCGGTATTCTTCATGTCAATAAGATTCTGAGTGATCAAAAATATTTAAAAATGTCCATAGACCACACGGCATAACTGGTTTATTTAAGAATATTATAAATCACACAAACTATAAACTATAAAACTACTCGTTCATCATTACAAGATCAAATTCGAATGCACAATCCTGGAAAAGAGATCAAATGGTACCCAAGGTATTCCACTATAGAATTATAGAAATTTACTATAACAGAAGCAAAAGTATTTTTTTGTTTAAATAGTCGTTTACATTATTGTTAGAGAAGGTATACCTCTGTCTTTCTATCGATTTTTTCTTTGTTATCAATTTCTATAATTGCACTAAGCATACTTCTTTCTAAAGTCTGGAATAACTTGGATATTCTATGAAAGACCTAATTTTCTTGTGTTTTGACAACATTTTAATTCTAGTTTCGAGATTGTGAAACAGATTGGAGTGTGCAGCACTTCGTGCATTATAATTTGATCTTGTGATAATAAACGAGAAGTTTTATGCGTGGAATACCTCATGATTTGGTTGTAATTTGTGAGATTCCTAAAAAAACAAAAACAAATTGCGTCCAGTGTTTTTATAAAGATTTTAAAAATATTATGTATGATATTAATGGAAGAATACCCTAAGTATTCTTTAAGTTATTAATACTTTTTTAAAATTAGAACACCTTTGAAATGGTTTTGAGGCATATGAAGAATGACGATTTGGATTAAGGAATACCTTAGGTATTCTGTCGCTTTTATTCTTTCTACAACCCTTTCTACCAATAATTTTTTACATTCGATTAATGTTATTATTAATCGAGAGAATACCTAAGGTATTCTACTTCCAAATTACTATTCATTCACCTTACAAATTAAATTTCAATCAACTATACCAAAATTTATATACACCCCCGCTTTTGAATTTCCGCAACAAACAACTAAATACAGACACGTTTTCCCCAGAAACATGACCACTACTCGCAATTAATTATGTCACTCAAAAGGATATTAAAAGTATCCCTCATCTGAAATCAAGTTTTTGTTTAATTTAAAAAAAAACGCCAAGAACTTAGGAGAATACCTGCGGTATTCTTCATGTCAATAGGATTCTGAGTGATCAAAAATATTTAAAAATGTCCACAGACCACACGGCATAACTGGTTTATTTAAGAATACTATAAATCACACAAACTATAAACTATAAAACTACTCGTTCATCATTACAAGATCAAATTCGAATGCACAATCCTGGAAAAGAGATGAAATGGTACCCAAGGTATTCCACTATAGAATTATAGAAATTTACTATAACAGAAGCAAAACGTAACCAGTGTTTTCGTTTTGGTTATTTTCCTTAATCACACAAAATTTAAAAAAAAAGATACTCAATAATCTTACATATTACATTAAAAAAAAAAAAGAAAATGTCAAGTATACAGTATTACAAGTTCGAAAACTATGCACAATAAGCCTGTAACACCAAAAAGTTTGCAAAAAAGTGAAAACATCGACAAATAAAGGAATACCTGAAGTATTCTATACTCAATATGAAAAAAATCGTTCAGCGTAAATATTCCTAATTAGGAGTAATACCCATCAATCAATGTACATATAAGCAAAAGTCATATATAAAATCTACATAGTTCTCATTCGAATAAAAACAAAAGATTGAAAGAATACCTGCGGTATTCTCTATATCTATAACATACTAAGTGAACAATTGCTGTAAACAACCCTGTCATTTATATATTTAAAGTATTTCACAAACAAGAATATTGAAAATCGTACAAAATCAACTAAAACATGAGGTATTCCTAGCTTCACCCAATACAATCACGAAAATATTCAAGATCGACATTTTTCCAAAAAGAAACATGTCGACTTGGAATAAAAAACACCTCGGTTATTTATTTTTTTAATATCTCATTTACTTTCATGGTTAAAGTATTTTTTTTTTCTAAATCTTTCACATTATTGTTAGGAGAAGGTATAGCTCGGACTTTCTATCGATTTTTTTCTTTATTATCAATTTCTATAATTGCACTAAGCATACTTCTTTCTAAAGTCTGGAATAACTTGGATATTCTATGAAAGACCTAATTTTTCTTGTGTTTTGACAACATTTTAATTCTAGTTTCGAGATTGTGAAACGAATTAGAGTGTGCAGCACTTCGTGCATTATAATTTGATCTTGTGATAATAAACGAAGTTTTATGCGTGGAATACCTCATGATTTGGTTGTAAATTTTAAGATTCTTAAATAAACAAAAACAAATTGCGTCCAGTGTTTTTATAAAGATTTAAAAATATTATGTATGATATTAATGGAAAAATACCTAAGTATTCTTTAAGTCACTAATACTTTTTAAATTAGAACAAGTTGCTTTTAGTTGAGAACGCCTTTGAAATGGTTTTGAGTCTTATGAAGAATGACGATTTGGAATAAGGAATACCTTAGGTATCCTGTCGCTTTTATTCTTTCTACAACCGTTTCTATCAATATTTTTTAAATTCGTTTAGTGTTTAATTAAATTTTGAGTTTCCAAGAAAGGAATACCTCTTGGATTTTAAGAAACATAAAAGTTATTATTAATCGAGAGAATACCTAAGGTATTCCTACTTCCAAATTGCTATTCATTCACCTTACAAATTAAATTTCAATCAACTATACCAAAAATTTATATACACCCCGCTTTTGAATTTCCGTAACAAACAACTAAATACACGACACGTTTTTCCCCAGAAACATGACCACTACTCGCAATTAATTATGTAACTCAAAAGGATATTAAAAGTATCCCTCATCTGAAATCAAGTTTTGTTTAATTTAAAAAAACATCAAGAACTTAGTAGAATACCTGCGGTATTCTTCATGTCAATAGGATTCTGAGTGATCAAAAATATTTAAAAATGTTAACAGACCACACGGCATAACTAGTTTATTTAAGAATATTATAAATCACACAAACTATAAACTATAAAACTACTCGTTCATCATTACAAGATCAAATTCGAATGCACAATCCTGGAAAAGAGATGAAATGGTACCCAAGGTATTCCACTATAGAACTATAGAAATTTACTATAACGGAAGCAAAACGTAACCAGTATTTTTCCGTTTTTGGTAATTTTCCTTAATCACATATAATTTAAAAAAAAAAGATACTCGATAATTTTACAGATTACATTAAAAAAAAAAAGAAAATGTCAGGTATACAGTATTACAAGTTCGAAAACTATGCACAATAAGCCTGTAGCACCGAAAAACGTTTGCAAAAAGAGTGAAAACATCGACAAATAAAGGAATACCTGAAGTATTCTATACTCAATATGAAAAAAAATCGTTCAGCGTAAATATTCCTAATTAGGAGGTAATACCCATCCAATCAATGTACATATAACCAAAAGTCATATATAAAATCTACATAGTTCTCATTCGAATAAAAACAAAAGATTGAAAGAATACCTGCGGTATTCTCTATATCTATAACATACTAAGTGAACAATTGCTATAAACAACCCCTGTTATTTATATATTTAAAGTATTTCACAAACAAGAATATTGAAAATCGTACAAAATCAACTAAAACATGAGGATTATTCTAGCTTCACCCAATACAATCACGAAAATATTCAAGATATTATGCTGGAAAAGAGATGAAAATGGTACCCAAAGGTATTCCACTATAGAATTATAGAAATTTACTATAACAGAAGCAAAACGTAACCAGTATTTTTCCGTTTTTGGTAATTTTCCTTAATCACACATAATTTTAAAAAAAACTATTCAATAATTACACAGATTACATTTAAAAAAAAATGTCAGGTATACAGTATTACAAGTTCGAAAACTATGCACAATAAGCCTCTAGCACCGAAAAAACCTTTGCAAAAAAAAATGAAAACATCGACAAATAAAGGAATACCTGAGGTATTCTTCACTCAATATAAAAAAAACTGTAAGCCAAAGACCAAAAGGTTAGCCTACGAGACCACTCAGATACAAGAATAATAGAATTCGCCAATGTACAATTTATTAAAAAACACAACGGTTTCAAAAAAGGTCATCGAATATCGCGCCACTTACTCCTCATTACGTCCAAAGAATCAAGTAGCGATTACTAACAAATATTGGAACAATCGTTCATCATAAATATTCTTAATTAGGAGGTAATACCCAATCCAATCAATGTACATATATAACCAAAAGTCATACATAAAATCCACTTGGTTCTCATTCGAATAAAAACAAAGTTTGAAAGAATACCTGCGGTATTCTCTATATCTATAACATTCTATGTAAACAATTGCTATAAACAACCCCTATTATTTATATATTTAAACTATTTCACAAACAAAAATATTGAAAATCGTACAAAATCAACTAAAACATGAGGTATTCCTAGCTTCACCCAATACAATCACGAAAATATTCAAGATCGACATTTTTCAAAAGAAACATGTGGAATTGGAATAAGGAATATTTCGGTTATTTATTTATTTAATATCTCATTTACTTTCTTGGTTAAAGTATTTTTTTTGTTTAAATAGTCGTTTACATTATTGTTAGGAGAAGGTATACCTCGGACCTTCTATCGATTTTTTCTTTATTATCAATTCTATAATTGCACGGAGCATACTTCTTTCTAAAGTATGGAATACCTTGGGTATTCTATAAAGAACCTAATTTTTTTGGGTTTTGACAACAATTTAATTCTAGTTTCGAGATTGTGAAACGAATTGGAGTGTGCAGCACTTCGTGCATTATAATTTGATCTTGTGATAATAAACGAGAAGTTTTATGCGTGGAATACCTCATGATTTGGTTGTAATTTGTGAGATTCCTAAATAAACAAAAACAAATTGCGTTCAGTGTTTTTATAAAGATTTAAAAAAATATTATGTATGATAGTAATGGAAGAATACCCTAAGTATTCTTTAAGTTACTAATACTTTTAAAATTAAAACAAGTTGCTTTTAGTTGAGGAACACCTTTGAAATGGTTTTGAGTCATATGAAGAATGACGATTTGGATTAAGGAATACCTTAGGTATTCTGTCGCTTATATTCTTTCTACAACCCTTTCTACCAATAATTTTTTACATTCGATTAATGTTTACTTAAATTTTGAGTTTCCAAGAAAAGGAATACCTCTTGGATTTTAAGAAACATAAAAGTTATTATTAATCGAGAGAATACTAAGGTATTCATTATTCCAAATTACTATTCATTCACCTTACAAATTAAATTTCAATCAACTATACCAAAAATCTATATACACCCCGCTTTTGAATTTCCGTAACAAACAACTAAATACACGACACGTTTTCCCCAGAACATGACCACTACTCGCAATTAATTATGTAACTCAAAAGGATATTAAAAGTATCCCTCATCTGAAATCAAGTTTTTGTTTAATTTAAAAAAACGTCAAGAACTTAGGAGAATACCTGCGGTATTCTTCATGTCAATAGGATTCTGAGTGATCAAAAATATTTAAAAATGTCTACAGACCACACGGCATAACTGGTTTATTTAAGAATATTATAAATCACACAAACTATAAACTATAAAACTACTCGTTCATCATTACAAGATCAAATTCGAATGCACCATCCTGGAAAAGAGATCAAATGGTACCCAAGGTATTCCACTATAGAATTATAGAAATTTACTATAACAGAAGGTATACGTAACCAGTACTTTTCCGTTTTTGGTAATTTTCCTTAATCACACATAATTTAAAAAAAAAAGATACTCAATAATTTCACAGATTACATTAAAAAAAAAAGAAAATGTCAGGTATACAGTATTACAAGTTCGAAAACTATGCACAATAAGCCTGTAGCACCGAAAAAACGTTTGCAAAGAGTGAAAACATCGACAAATAAAGGAATACCTGAGGTATTCTATACTCAATATAAAAAAAAACTGTAGGCCAAAGACCAAAAGGTTAGCCTACGTGACCACTTAGTTACAAGAAAAATAGAATTCGCTAATGTACAATTTATTATAGAACAGAATGTCAAAGAACGGTTACAAAAAAGGTCATCGAATACCCTGCCGCTTACTCCTCTTCACGTCCAAAAAATCAAGTAGCTAATGATAAACAATACCGAAACAATAAACAGGTAGGTCGATTGTTTTATCATCTTTACGCGTTCGGCATAAAAATTCCTAATTAGGAGAAAATACCGGGAGCCAATCGGTAATCGCAGTTGGCCATTAACAGTTTATTGTTTTGTTTTTTTTTCTTCGGAGGAATCGCGCGAGCCTTGAAACAAATATTTGACAAAACGACGTACGTTTCGATTATTCATTGTTTTTTCAAGTAAAACCGAAACTTATGAAATGGAACCAAGGACGCTCCTTTATTATTTATATTAGTCCGAGGCGCCACAATGCTGTTGCAATAAATACATAAAAAATTAAGATATGTTATTGTCGTCATATCGGCAATATTTAGGTGGAATGCCGAGAATTTATTGGTCAAGAATGAATTTTTTAAATTAATAACGTGTGTCATAAATAATGACGCAACGCGCGCAAACTTCCGTAAATGAAGAAATTAAATTGAAAATGCGCAAACAGGATCTCGCGAGGAAATTCCCTCCGACAAAACAACGATAAAAACAAAATCGAAGTGAGTCACGGCGTGTTGTAAACAAAAAAAACGAAAACGTGGGGTTCGCGTCCCAACCTTGCGTCGATATCTCCAGGACTGATTACGGATTCTTCGACCGTTTCGGCGTTTTCGTTAATAATTTTAAAGAAAAGTTGCTTTGCATACGTAAATTTTATTAAAAATTGGTGGGGGATGTAATTCGTAAAGGTATGCGAATATCAAAGATGTACGCGCCGGTATAAAAGTGACGCCATGATCGAGGCATCTCTCAGTGTCTACTAGTTCAGTGTCGTTATTTATTTTACATAATTTTTTTGATCCGCATACGAGTAAGTTTTATTTTTATTCATCGCGGCCTCCCGTGACCTTTCGAAAGTACCTAATCTCGATTTTTAATCGTCCCGTCACTCTGTGTACGTACATTACGCAAAGATTTCGAAAGTGCACTGATGTCATCTTCCTTTACGACCAAATTATCCACCTGCAATACGTAGTTTGTTTGCTCGCACGACCGTGCCAAGATGAACGTTGGGTGCAAAAAAATGCACCGCGAAATAGTAAAAAATACACTAAAGTGTTTGCATTTGGGATGCC